>JACEGR010005019.1:0-78889 GCA_014170235.1 Listronotus bonariensis | reverse complement strand
AAAAAATTAAAACCTTGGGATCTAAAATTGATGCATACTATATTTTATTATGGGAAATGGACACATGGACATGGAAAATTTTAAGCAGATTGCTGGGCTCTATCTTAAAAAAAAATTAAATGGGAAGGAAAACTTGTACACATTATTTTAAAGCTCTGACAGTACTATAAACTGTAGAATATAAAGTGAATATCTTCATTGACTATACAAATTGACGTTACTTTAAAAATTAATTAGATGCACCTGACTGGGATAGTCATATTTCTGAAACTAATAAAGTTAGATGTGCTTAATGTAGGACTTTTTTTTAAGCTCTTTAAAATATCTTTTTAGTACTACATATAATGAGAGACAAAAAGCTTTGTTTTTACTAGGCCAATTTAAATAAAATAGTAAAAAATACACAAAACTCACTGACTATTACATTTTAGTCAAAAATATTCGTTTGGAGCCGCTGGAGACGCGGACTTAATAAATTTAATCGAATTGAGCTAAATTAGCCTTTAATCATACACCATTATCAAATTTCATTAAAATCGGTTGAGGAATATTTAAGATATTGATAAAAAAACGTTTTTTAGGTATAACACCTTGCATCTTAGAAACAATGCATTTGCATAAAATAAGCTCATAAATATGCTGTTAATTTTTCTTTCTTGCAATAAAGAAGCACTCTGTATATTTTTAATCTATTTATCGTTGCAAAGTCCTTTAATTTACCTATATATTAATATTTACAAAGAAATTAGTAATTTTGTCCATAGCCAGATGGCGGCAGCTGCCCTCTGCCGGTACCTGGCAAACGCCCATGTATGTAACTGTATGCAAAGTGAAATATTTTGTGCCGCATGTTGTAAAATAATTAAAAGTAATAAAATAAAAGCATAGATTGACAAAAAGCATTTGTTAGCTTTTTTTCATTTCTTGTGTAATCCAGGTACAAATGCAGCACCATTTTTACCAAAGAAAAAATAATTCTTGACAGAATGGTGATTGTATTCTAATTATCTTTTAATAGTACGAGATCCCGCTGCAAAAACACTACGTTCATTACGTTTTGAGCAAAACACACATTTCTACATACGTTTATGAATAGGAGAATACATTGATCAACACGCAGCCAGTAAAAAGTGGCCGCAAGTAATTTTAATTAAATTAATGTTAATTAATTTTCCAAAAAAAAATTCGTTCACTTCTCTTTTAAATAAAATGTCATCCACATCATAATAATGTGTGAAAGAATTCAAAATCTATAGGAGCCGTTGCACGTCTCGGCCGCAACTACCTCGCAGCCAGGTGTAAGCAGGTAATATTTTGATTTATTTATACGTTCATGACTTACACGCTTGTTTATTACATCAAATTAAAGCTAATTTTTTTTTCTAATATTATGATATGCCGCTGCCTGTGAAAAAATAGCCGCAAATTAGGGGTGCCATTTGTTAAAGTCGCGAGATATTCGAGATAAAGTGAAAGAGAGTTAGCGCGCAACGCCACTTGTTAGATGAGGATGGTGAATGCCAGCTGTGTGACTATTCAAAGCCATTGCGCATGCGTCGATAGATAGGGTTCTCAACAGTGAACTATTCTTATATTATAACCACGTTTTGGAGCTGGTTGTACACAATACTGTTGATATTATTTACTTATTCAACTTGTTATTACGTTGTTAAAGTTAAGTTAACATTTTAGAAAAATGAAGAAGTGTTTTTTGTGTAGTAAAACTAATAATGTGCTGGATTTTGATAATTCATCTTTTGAGAAGTGTTATTCTATGTTAATGTTTCGCCGCAAAAAGAAATATAAATATTTTGATATAATTTTAACCGTTGAGTGTACTGATGCTTTTGGATACCATAAAGAATGTGCGAAAAAAATAACTGTGTTAAAAACAAAAGATAAACAAGAATTTGAGGATTTTTGTAAAACTCTTACTGTAAGTAAATTTACTCTTACTGTAAGTAAATTATACGGTTTTTTTATTTTTACTTGATCAATAAACAAATTTTTTATTTTAATATAAATATTTTACTACTTAAATTTCTTTTTTTAAAAATATTAATTACGTTATTGTAATTTTGGAGTAAATATAAAGTCGTTCCTACTATTTTTTGAGCCGCTGGCTGAGAACCCTATCTATCGACGCATGCGCAATGGCTTTGAATAGTCACACAGCTGGCATTCACCATCCTCATCTAACAAGTGGCGTTGCGCGCTAACTCTCTTTCACTTTATCTCGAATATCTCGCGACTTTAACAAATGGCACCCCTAATTTGCGGCTTTTTATCACAGGCAGCGGCATATCATAATATTAGAAAAAATTAGCTTTAATTTGATGTAATAAACAAGCGTGTAAGTCATGAACGTATAAATAAATCAAAATATTACCTGCTTACACCTGGCTGCGAGGTAGTTGCGGCCGAGCGTGCAACGGCTCCTATAGATTTTTGAATTCTTTACACACATTATTATGATGTGGATGACATTTTATTTAAAAGAGAAGTGAACGAAATTTTTTTGGAAAATTAATTAACATTAATTTAATTAAAATTACTTGCGGCCACTTTTTACTGGCTGCGTGTTGATCAATGTATTCTCCTATTCATAAACGTATGTAGAAATGTGTGTTTTGCTCAAAACGTAATGAACGTAGTGTTTTTGCAGCGGGATCTTAGACTATAATATATGCCAGGTGCACAGATAGATAGATTATGGTAGGTTCATTACATCTGACTTTTATTGCATGATATTTATGTCAGACAGAAATTCTGGCTAATGTAAACGGTCAAAAATGTGTGTCTGATATAAATATTTTATTGTTTACACTAGCCAGAATTTCTATTTGACCTGAATATCATCCAAAAAATGTCAGATATAAACCTACCTTAAAGGTAAGTATAAAACAAATTAATTTAGTTATACACTACGTAATATATTAATATACGAACCTAACCAACATACAGTACCTATGAAAAAAGGACAAAAAAAAAACAAACGTAAAAGATATAAAAATGTTATACAAATTTTTGTTTATATTTTCAAAATATGATTAAAAATAAAAAAAGTCGACGATTGAAAATATCCTTCTTCTGTGTTCGAGTAAAAATATTTTATTTAATATTCCTTTTTTGTATAGAGAGCATACCTCAATTATTATTACCTTCGTAGAAGGTATTTAAATATTGTTATGTAATAAAATACGCCATTAAAGAAACCAGTCTAGATTTTTAATTGGAAAATTAAATTCCTTTTAGTCATCAAACATCTAGTTTCTGTCATCTCTTGGAAAAAAAGTGTAGCAATAGGAGCTTAAACAGAAAACTATTGGTATAATATTATTATTAATATGTAGTATTAATTTTTTTAACTGCAAAGGTCTAAAAATTTTATAGATTACCGATTCTGTAACCCACTTTTGGTCATGATCGACTTAATCTCTTTTTAGCATTTATCTTTGTCTTTTACTCTTAAAAATATTATTTCTTTTCTAACATAAAGGGAAAACATCTATTACAGAATGCGACTTTTGAAAGATATTTTTATTTTCTTATGTTTTTTAAAGAAACTTAGCCCGCGTCGCCTCGTCGGTCCGACCGGATCACTTCCGATTACCTACGGAGTTGGCTGGGTGCCTGTGAGAACAAGCGTAGCGTAGAACTTTTTAATAAGGACCGCTTAATACTGGACACTGGATACTGCTTTGTTTATGGCGTTGCTGCAAGGCAATTGCCAGCTCTATGTGGTGGGAAAAATCTGGATGGTTGAGCTTTCCGCTCCTAGAAATTCCGGTTTAAAATATTCAAATATTTAAATCAACAACAGCGATGAACTTCTGAACATGCATAAATTGGGCTGTCAAGCCAGAGGCTGCTACTGGTATCGCGCATAACCGTCACTTTCACTACTGACGTTTTTCTGCAAGGCATGCGCACCTCCTCGACCATACGAAGACACCATGTGTTCAACACCAAAACGTAAAAACTTCAGGCTTGAGGAATCTTTACTCACAGCGCTTAGCCCTAGAAGAAAGAAGCCCCAATTTGGCATGAATCTTTTCTTGATCCCCAAGGGTACAGCCACGCTCGTACGACGCCTACCCGGGAAGCATTTAAACATTCCACTATAGGATTCGGAACCCGTCTTACTCCTGATTGGTCAAGTTCATTATGGCGCCACATTTATCGAAATGCGCGGTGCCGAAAGCCTTAGTACAATGTGCGAGCGGTGCTGAAATTTAGAGTTGATTGTTGGAATACTGCGTATGATGCATTTTGTTTTTTATTCTTTTCATTCCTAATTTAGCTTTTCTATGTAAACAAATATAGTAATATTTAGAGCTTATATTCAGCTATTAATTAAAATTTATTATTAATTATTGTATTACCTACTTTAGAATGGAGGAGTTAATTAAAGTTGATAATTTTCTTTATCGGGCTAAGTTCAAAAAGAAGAGGAGGAGGTTCCAACATTCCGCTCTGTATTTCAGCACCGTCTGAACATTGTACTACGCTTTTCGGCACCACACATATCAATAAATAGGACGCCATTATTATATTTTAAATTTGACCAATCAGGAGTAAGACGGGTGCCGAATCCTATAGTGGGATGTTTAAATGCACCCGGAAGTCTATGTAGACTTCTACGTAAACGTGAACCGCACTACTCGAAGGCCGCGGAATGAGTGAAGGACCGCTTAATTTTTTATATTTGTCCAAAAATATTGGTTACGTTTGTGACGTTACCGTTTTGCCATAATATTTTTTATATGACAAAATATACCGATACTTGCATTGAATAAAATAAAATCACCTAAAGAAAACATAAAGAATTAGTATCTTACCCTTAATAACGATTTAAACGTAAATTCCAATTCAAAATGCAAATACTGCCTCAAGACCATTAAAATGTTAAGATGACCGAAGCCTTTTTATACCTTTTTTACTTTAAGTATTTAAAAACCTAAAAGCATATTTCTTTATTTTTCGCCACTAGTTTTAAGCATAATAAATGTACCTGTCATAATAGACCAATATGTCATGGTATTTTTTTTATCTTTGGACAATCCACGAAGGCTTAAAGCCTAAATACTAACGTACCGTGGGTGTCTTAGGTGAGGTAAGAGGGAGTCTGTTGACACGTGTGCCATAAGTTCTCCAAAAAACTGTCCGTTACCTTAAATTTTATAATTCAATCAAAATATCCAATTGGGATAATTTTATTTATATTCATTATATATTTTATTTTGATATAAAATACCTTAAAACCGTAATAGAAATGCCAAGATTTTTGGCGTTTAACAAGTTTATAAGAGTCAAAAGAAACGTCGGTCCCATCTTGGCAAATACCCAACAAAAAATATCCAAGAGTCAGCGCCTATAAAAGGTCATTCTATCCTTTTCGCGTATATTTTAATTTATTTTCAGGGGCAGAAAAATTACTTCTAATCCCCACCCGACCTAAACTTTTTAGAAACTTTCCTGCCTAGCGCCTATGCCTATTACTCCCCTGTCTGGCGCCTATTTTTCATGACGCCTAGGCTGTGCCTACTCCGCCTAATGGATAATACGGCACTGAGTCAGTGACACATGTTGACAGGTTTAAAATTCTCTGTAACTGCACCACTAATAACTACTTAATTTACCTATAAATAGTATAAACTAAACATCTGTGTAAAAGTCCAACAGCTAAAAAGCAAAAAATAAAACTAAAACTGCGAGAAAAGCTTCCGGTACGATTATAAAGAAAGAATTTGGGAAAGGATTACGTCACAAAATTTAGCGAACATAGGCTTGAATGGGATCGAGATCTTCTTAAAAAAATTATCCCCTGCTTGTAATTTTCTTGCAAAGCAAGGTTTTGCATCCGTCGGGTACTATCGAATCTGACGATGCGGATTTTTACACTTGCCAAAGGTATTTCTTTCAGAACTAATTAAGATCACTAACCAAGACCGGTTTTGAACTATTTACATCACATCAGTACGGTATAGGCGATAACAACGAACTCTCCAAAAATTTCTTAAGAACTTGCGATTACGTATCAACGTAGTAGCTTATTGCCCATATACACTATTTAGCATGTAACTCACCCTATCTTAATCTGACGCGCTCGACAATTTCTGATGAATTATATTTTTGTTTTTAATGATTGGCCCTATATACGGGGCTCATATTTGGTGTAGGTACTTAACCGAGTATAAGCTATTCTCCGGTATATTAATCTGCCGCGCTGTAGTAAATACCGAAATCCCTTCTTTGGCTCCCCCACCATTATATTTAATCTTATTTTGATATTATATGACATTCTGAATACAAGAGTGCAATAAATAGGCTAAAACGGTTAATTTTAAGTGAAGTATTCATAAAAAAATTAATTTATATCCTCTAATAAAAGTTTGCAAAATACTATTAATTATTAAAACTCCTTTTATGTTCAAATGGAATAAGGATAGCTCAATTTTATTTATCAATCCTTAATGAGCAATAACTGCTTATTAGTCGGTATTTTTCCAAAAAGTATTAAATAAAGTATTTTTAAACCCTACATTACAATCAACACATATATTGATTTACAACAATATTATTAATTAATTAGGTGGTTACAAAGAAATTTTACTTAAACTACTTTCTTTATCGTATTAAATTATTGGTTCTAAGATATGCCAACGAATAAAGGAGGCGTACGGGTTGGGTGGTGTGGGTTATTGTCCTGCAAATCGCCCTGTATATTTTAATATTTTTTGATTCCTCAGACAATTTTAAATAGTATTTACAATTTTTGAAATTTAAAAAATTTATTTCTCTAAAAAATAATTGGGTTTAAAATGTTTTAAAATAACTTATTCTTTAAAAAAAAAATTCAAGAATCCAAAACTTAATAAATTTACAGGGTGTTTCATTTAAAAATTTAAAATTGTAGCCATTTCAAGTTATAACTGAAAATGACTGTAAAGTTCAAAATATGCTTAAACTCTTCTTTTCTTGTACCATTTACCTATAGGTACCAAGTTTCATTTTGATATGTCTAATACGCCACGAGTTATGGCTTGTCTAATAAATTAATACCCGGTATATAGTCAGATAACGAAAAACTAAAAATAAAAATCTGCGTGTACATATAAAAATTATCAACTTAGAAATGGATGGGTTGTCATGTCAATCAATTTAAACCTTCATTGTATACATTTTCCATAGATTCAGCGCATGTCTACAATCGGACACGTGTGTTCACTCGGTTCTTTTGTTGTCTACTAGAAGCTCTTCGGAAAAATGTTCGATATAATTTGTTATAAAGTGCTCTACAAATAAGGTTGGTAAGTTTGTGAGTATAAACATAACAACACCCTTTTTAAAAGTATGTATATTTTTAAATTATTTTTTTAATTTAACCGTTTTCAGTTTTGCTTTGTTAATTTAACTTTTGTACAATTTATTAGGTATTAAAAATCAAATTTGGTTTTTTAAACTGCTAATTTATATGTTTATGGTAATCAGGTTTGACTTCCTTTCACTTATAAATTTTATATATAGGGTGTCTCTAAAAGCTCTGTACAAAATGCTGCCACAGACTTCTTGGGCCAAAATATAACGATCTAAGGCAATTATTTATCTTGGTCAAAAAGTTGATCGTTTGCGAGAGACAGAGTTTTAAATTTCCTATATTATTTATGTTATTTTTAAACATTTATTTTTTTATTAAAAATGTGTTTCACAAAATTTAATATAAGGAAGTTTTTAAAGTAAGAAATCAAAATCTACCCATCTTTTTGTTGTTAAATATAGAGGGAGCCACCTGCAGTCCTTTGCTTTTGTTTAAGGGTCATTACTTTTTTTGCCTCGGTATATTATGATTCTAGTAAATAATTTTTATTTTCTCATACTTTATGCACAAAAAAGGTATACTTAAGAAATATCGCTACGAGCAACCGTTTTTGAAATACAACGATTTAACCCAACTTGCTTAGTTGAAAAGTTTATCGTTTGCGAGTTACAGGATGTCGAAGAAAAAAACATGGAAAATTTGACACCCTGTATCTTGAAGACCAGCAGCCTTTCGACTAAGGTAATTTTAAATTACATTAGATCGTTGTATTTTGGCCCAAAGAATTTATGGTAGCATTTTTGACAGACCTCTTGGAACTACCAGGTAGTCTAGATAATGCGTGAAGGAAGGCAATGCAGAGCTTTAAAATGTTTAATCTGCATTATCTCAAATACGGTTGCTCGTAGTGATATTCACCACGTATTCTATCTTTTGTGCAAAAATATATATGCAAAAATTAACTACTAAAATGAAAATATACTGCAAAGGACTGCAGGTGGCTTCCCTACATTCTATGACAAAAATATTAGCATATTTCGATTCCTTATTCTGTCAGACGTTTGAATACTGAATTTGGTTATTTTTTTAAATAAATAAAGTATTTAAAAATAAATAAAATGAAATAAAAATTTTGACACCTTCTTTTTCACCTTTGACACCTTCATCTTGCAAAATATACACTTTTCGACTAAAGTAAATTAGGATTTAGGTTAGATAGTTAGTAATATTTTGGTCTAAGGAATTTAGGGTAGCATTTTCTACAGACCTTTTAGAGTCACTCTGTACATGCTAACAGTTATTTCCGACCAGAACCAAAGTCGAACGACAGCGGTTTCGAAAATATACCGGGTGGTGGGTCGCCGCGAGGAATATAAGAAATACCATGTAAATTTTAAAGAGATTAATTAATGGCTCCATTTACATTTTACAGAAAATCAATGTGGAATAACTTTTTGAAGAGACCAATATAACAAAGCCTTGTGCCAAGTTATGAAAAATTTCATTAAGGAAATCTTGAATTTTTTAAATTTCCGGTTCTGGTAAAACCAAACAGGCATCGGTAAAATGAATGTTGTCACTGACATAAGATAAAGTGTCTAAATAATTATATATATATATATATATATATATATATATATATATATATATATATATATATATATATATATATATATATATATAATTTATATATATATATATATATATATGCAAATAATGTAAAAATTACCAAATTTTTAAAATTAAAATTTTAATGGAGCATCTGCCAAATGATGTAGAAGAGGCCCTAACATAGTTCAACAGTTGAAGCTTATAGTATAGGAATAGTGTATTGTGTAACATGTGATATATTTTTAGAGAAGGGTGGAGTTTCTACCAAGAGTCTGGAAATATGCTTTTCCAACGCAAATAGTATTTATTTTCAACAGAATAATTTTTAAAACTTACGTTTTAGGTAGTGTAAAATATTTTTTTTAGTTTATTTACCATCAAAATGATATTTCTTTTATCTCTCTCATTTAACAAAATTGTTTTTATTTTAAAAGAGTTTTAAATGAAAAGATTAGTGGCACATTTTAGGCCAAAATAAGCTTTATACGGTTTGTCCACGGATGGACTTTAAAATAGCACAAAAAAATTAAAAAGTTTAATCTTTGGGAAACTCGTGTATAGCAAATGCTTTTATATACAAAAAACATATTACCGGTAAAAAATATGTTTTGTCTTGGACAAGGTCCCCAAAATCTACAAAAATTAAAGTAATGCAAGTAAAAACTGCCTTTATTTTTTATAATTAAGCAAAATGGTAAATAAAAAAGCGTTTTATAATCAAATGGGCATCCACTATCTGAAATTTCAGTTAGGACAACGTAATTTTAATTTTTGATAGCCACACTAATATACCTCTCTTTTACCTAAATGCTAAAATAAGGTTAAAAAAACGTAATAAATAAAAAACAATTTAAATATTTTACAGGGGTAAAAATAAATTACATCGATTTATTAAAGCCAGGTAAATTAAATAAAAAAGGTATATAAATATAAATAACAAAACTTTATATTAAAATTGAAACATCTTTTAGGTGAAATTTCTCATATTAGATGCTCATTTCATTCTAAAAACCTATTTTACTTGAACACTTTGTCGCATTATCCAAAGTACAGGTAGTGTTTCCTTGGTCTAATTGCGTCTATTGGTAGTACGTATGTGGTCTATTTGTACGACTTTCTTGAGTTTTAACATTTTTGGCCCATCGCGATTTTAAAGTCCATCTGTGGACATATTGTATAAGTAAGCGGCTTTTCTTGCAAAAACCAGTTGCATTTAGTCTTTTTTGCTACATATAAAGTCACGAATAATTCGATGAAACCCTTAAAAAAATTAAACCTACTTTAAAAAAATAAAGAAAACTCACTAAGAAGTTTAATATGCTTTATCTGTTTTCTGGGAGATTAAATTTAAACACAATATTATTTGGCTTTTCTCCAGAATAAAATTTAAAAAGTTTATTTATTATTTTAAGAAAATTAAAACTTTTATATATTATGAGGAACTATTCTGTTCTTACACAATAAAATAAAAGTTATGATTACTTTAAAGGAAATAATATAATGAAATATTTAATATTATGTTTACAATACAAAGGTTTCAATCTATAGACAAAGGTTCATTAGCACTCGGTTAAGTAAAACTAACTTACATATCAGTAATTAAAAAAATTAATTCGAAAACACTACCAGTACCTCTTTCAGAGACTACAGTAGCACAAGGACGTTAAATTTGATTGGTTTGAAATGTTACAGACGGTAATGCAAAACTGTCACATTGGGGGGCCATGCGTAATTTTGGTGACCTTAATAAAATTTTTTTTAATTTCTTAATAAAACGAATAAAAAAACGAACCAACCATAACCCCTCCCCCAATGTCAATCATTTAAATTACACGTGCTTTTTACTGTAGTATCTCTTTCAGTTTGGTGAAAAGGGTAAATTTTACCCTAAGGTTGTCGATTCTAAATGCACCTCTGATGTTTAGGCATATACCAGTGTAGAGTAAGCTTTGCCGCACGAACAACGTACGGCAGAGGAAAAACAGTTGGCTTGGTACCATTTTTTCTTGCGATCCTGACCTATTTTTATTTGGGACTACCGCGGAAGTGCACTCTTCTTTAAAAAAGAATTTTTAAAAACAGTTCACAATTAAAGGAGTAATCGCGTAACATATACAAACAAAACAAAATCATTTAAGGGAATTAATAACCTTTATTTTTTAAAGTTGGTTAAGAACTATTAAAAAGAATGGTTTTAGGAGCAGCCTGATCATAAAAAGAAGCACAAATCCCATATTTATAAAGTCTATTTTTATACTTTTAAATGTTGATTCTTTTCTTAGACATTTTTAGTAACATTTTGTAAGACCGTGTATACAGAGTATTTTTAGGGGTCATTCTGCAATGAAAAATAATATTCCTGGTAATCAAGGGGTTAAAAGTTTAATTTTTATTTTTGTGTTTTCGCCATATTGCATTTATTTTTTAACCAAACTAGTTGACATTTGGCACACGAATCGAGATTCTAAAATTTTAAGATAAAAGTACTTTACCTAAAACTTAAAATTTATTTACATCATAACTTTTTATTTTAATAGATATTGCAAACTTGGGGACGCCATTTTATAAACAATCAAAAATCTAAAAATTACGGTACTCTTTATTAATGTCGTTGTTGTTCATTTAGGCACCAATCGACATCAACGTTTTTAATTAATTTTAATCAATTTACCTACATACATACAGGACTTACTAACACAATTTTAC
Organism: Listronotus bonariensis; assembly: GCA_014170235.1. Taxonomy (NCBI): domain Eukaryota; kingdom Metazoa; phylum Arthropoda; class Insecta; order Coleoptera; family Curculionidae; genus Listronotus; species Listronotus bonariensis. The sequence goes on along the minus strand of JACEGR010005019.1, from coordinate 67,251 downwards.
ATTTTTACGAACACCCTGTATAATACTATACAGTGTGCTCTTTTAAGTAACCAAAAGGCTCTTAAAAAATCACAATTTTTACTCCCTGTAACATTATTTTACGTATTAGCACATTGGTATACCAAAAGTTCTACTTTAAAAGTGTTCGATACGCTTTCGATGATATTTTAAAAACTTTGAATAAGTTTACTGTTATTTTAAAAATAAAATTTTAACTATAATAAAAAAATCGATAGCGTTAATATAAAAGGGTATTAGATTCTCTGTATTGCTATCAATTAAGTACTAAAATAAGTTAGTTTTATTTTAACCGTGATACTGGTAATAATAGACAGGCATTAAAAATATATTTAAAAGAGTTTTAAGAAAATGCCACATTAAGTACATCTAACATTATTATTTTGGAAATATGGCCATCCGAATCAGGTATTTAAGTAATTTTTAAAGTACCGCCAATTTATAGTAGGTAAAGGTTTTTACTTTATATTCTAGGGATACATATCAAAGGTCTGCTTTTAAAATGACGTTTACTAAAATAAGCTTAAAAGAAGAATAAACAGTTAGATTTAATATATTTTGGGAATATTAATATGTACACTTAAACCAAATTTATATTAGCTACTAAGGTAACTAAAAGAGTAAGCTTTATTAATTTATTAAAACATCCAAACCAAAACCAGGGGTTATCTATATAAAAGAAAGAAAAAATTCTTACTATAATGCCAAAGTATACAGGGTAAAATATCAAAATGTTTTTGGACTGAAATTTTTCTGTGAATGTGTTAATTTTTATATTTTTACCCTAAATTCTATAAAAAGTGAACCTTTATTAAGTTTTTTGAACAATGAAAACAAAACGTATACAGGGCCTGTTTATATAAAAATACTTAAACATCCTTTATGTAAAATGTTAGAATGAAAAAAAGTAATTGGATGCTTTTATGAAACAAAAATTCGGTATTGCCTACTTAAAGAAGCTTTAGGTGTACTAGTGCCTAATGAAATATACAGGGTGTTACATATTCAAGGAACACCATTAGGATCTTGGCAACAGTAAGAGACACAGGGCTGGTTAAATTGGAACAAAGAACGCATTTTTATGCTTACCAATATTTCGTTTTAAAAATTGCAACCGTTCTGAAATTATCCGGTAAAATCAAAATTTTGCGAAAGAGTTTTTATTTTTTCTCGGTTTATTTGAAGAGATATTTTTAAACAAACGATACATTACCATTGCCACTTTTTCTGTTTTATAAAATGATGCCACTTAATTTAAAATCCGACGTTTCGTCTTTGAGCCGCCATCATTACCTTTGTTTTTCAGATCTGCGAAATATTTAGTTTTTAACTTAATAAACTCGTATTTTAATTCTAAATCCAACGATATATCATACTTTACATTTATGCGACGTTTTAAACCGAAATATCATCATTATTCACTATTTTGCCATTACAAATAACGATTTTTCCCCAAACGTTCAAGGAAATTTCCGTTTGCAGATAAGTATGCATTCATTTTTTATGACAGGCTACAATAAAGATGATAAAGGCGTTTAATTAAATAAAAGTTTTATTTTATAACGCATAAGTAAATTTATGTAAATTGCATTAAATCTTGTAGCTTGTTAGTTAAATTATAAATAAATAACTAAATAAAAAGAATTATAATGAATCATTATAAAAAAAAATGAATTCATATTTACCCACAAATGGAAATTTCCAAAATTGTTTAAAATAAAAATGTAATTTTTAATGGAAAAATGGTGGATGATGGTTTCTTGGTTTGAAACGTCACATAAAGGTAAAGTGTCATATATCGTTGGATTAAGAATTAAAATTCAAGGTTATTATGTTTTGCCCTATTTAAAAAAAACAAAGTTGATGATGGTGGCTCAAAGACGAAACGTCGGATCTTAAATTTAGTGACATCAATTTATAGACTAAAAACAGTGGCAATGTGTCTTTTTTAAAATATCTCTTTAAATAAATCGGGAGAAAATAAAAACCGTTTCGCAAAATTTCGATTTTTTCGGATAACTCTGGAACGGTTGCAAATTTTAAATTTTAAAACAAAATATTGTTAAGCATAAAAATGCGCAACTTTACCCTAATTAAACCAATTCTGAATTTCTTACCGTTTTTGAGATCCTAATGGTGTTCCTCGAATTTGTAACAGCCTTTATATGGTTACCGTTTTGTAATATACCCATCCTTTTAGAGACCTAATTTTATTATTAATTATAATAAAATTTTTAATTAAAAATTTAGAAACAGTACCAATATCTAATTCAAGGCAAATTTCACACCATTTAGATATGTTTGGCGTGTACATGTTATAAATAAATATAGTTTCTTGTAATTTTTGTAGAAATCCAAGGCATGTTTTTTTTGAAGATAACTGCCTGTTTACCCTTTTGTTAGGCAAATTTACTAGTTGTAATTTTTTTACAACTTTTTAAATTAAAAAATACAGTGCATTTTAATAAAAAGGACCCACTCTCCATTATCCCATTATTTGGGCACTTATAAAAATCCTGAAACACGTCGATCTTTATTTTTGGGAAGACACATTTTTGTGTCAAAATTTATTCGTGTTCTTCTTTCTATAATTTCACATTTCATTAAAAGTTTATTTGTTTGGGATTATCTCCTCCTTCCACCAACACAAAGGGGGCCATGTAATGCATTATCTTAAAGGATTTAAATTCATTTTATCAACACACTCTATTTTTTTAGTCGGTTCAGTATTTTCCGAAAATATGTACCCTGCCGGGTATGTTTAGCCGCAGTAAGTTTTTCATTTTTTAAAATATCAAAATAAAAATTGGTACGTAAGCATATCACCTGGTACACGGACGGGTCCAAAACCGAAGAAGGGTTAGGAGCGGGTGTCTACAGTGAGATAGGAAACACGCGTTTGACCTTTCCACTGGGAAACCACGCCTCTGTATTTCAAGCAAATATCTTTGCGATCTTACAATGTGCCAGGATTAACAACCAAAGGCCCCGCACAAATTTTACAATCAACATTCTTACGGGCAGTCAAGCAGCCCTTGGTGCACTAATCAATCCCAAGGTATCGTCTTGGCTGGTACTAGAATGCCTCGACGAACTCAGGGAAATGCACCAACACGAGGTTGATGTGGGTGCCAGGGCATTGCGGAATTCGAAGAAATGAAAATGCAGACGAAGTGGCTAGTTTTCCTCACCGGACATGCTTCAGTGAAAGAACACCTGAAAAAATGAGATTATACAACGGAGATCTGGACTGCAGATTATGTGGAGCAGAGACCGAAACGGTAACCCACATACTGTCAGAGTGTGAGGCATTGGATCACAAAAGACAGGCAATCTTCGGGGATATTAGAGTGCCCCGGAAACATATGGTACGCACCCAGCAGACCTATACCGCCTTCTTCAAGGAACTAGAGTACTGGAATGGGTTTTAGAGTAATAAAACCTTCTAACGGGAGTTTGGTACAATAAGCCTTCAGGCTGTAGTGCCACCGAACACCGGACATGTAGACGGCTCCCTGGGAGAAAAAAAAGCACATCAGCTAAATGTGTTTTATTTCAAGTGTTCAGTTGTTTTCTGTTACTTTTAGTTTAGCCAAAAATGACCTTAACTTTCATATTTTAAATGGGACAACCGATATATTTTTCTTTTTTAATAGACATGGTATTCCGAGGTCTATGATACGCTATTTGCTAGAACAAGCCCAAGAAGTCACGGAAAAATGAACATAACTATTTTTTTGCCTACATGGTCCAATTTATAAAATTTAAGCACATGTATGGTACTCTAAAATTAAAAACAAAAATATTTAGAAGTTTGATATTAAATGTAGCAAACGAAGTATCATTGTACTTGAAATGACGTTTTCTCTTTAAATAAATAAAAATATACTGGGTGTCCATTTAAAATAATAAAGTTGAGGTCGTTTCTTTCTTAGATAATATTAATATTTCTTAAACCAACTACAAACAATTGTGTTAAATGCATCTACTGGATAAATTCCGTTGCAATGATATATGTATTGTAGTGTAAGTATTTCTATATACTAACCTATGTGTTTTTCACACAAATGTTTGATTTTAAAACCGTTTCTTGACCAGATAAGTATTTTTGGGTTATGATATGTAAGAAGACCCTGAATACCTACCGTTTTAGGATCTATAGCTTCGAATAAAGTAATAAGTCTGCTTATTATTAATCCAAACATTAATGAAATTAAACCGTTTTCTTTTCTTTCGAGCATTTTAGACAGCTTATTGTTATTTGGTGATAATAATTTCATGTTTTGATGTCACTGCAATTAGATATATATTTATGCAGTGTGTATCACCCTAATTGAATAAATTCCATAATAAATAGATGGGGGCATTTTCAAAAAATCAATCAGACATGTTATTTGGAATTTTAATTTGCTCAGTTTTTTAACAACAAAATACAATGTACAGGGTAAGTAATGTAACGGTGACCAATATCAACTTTCCCGTTTTAAATATAATACCCTGTATATTTTTTAATTTTTAGTTTCTTTAAAATGTTCTATACTCAAATAAAAAACAAAGTCATATAACTATCTTAACGTTTTTAAGAATATTTAAAGCTTTTAGATTTACTGCAAAAATTATTATTATAAACAATTTTAATTTAATAAAATTATTTTTTTGCCACAATTCGCTACCACACAGTCAATATTTTCTTTCCATTTAATTGTTGATAATTAAAAAGTAATCACAAATGAGTTCAATATTTCTTTTCACTGAAAAAAAAAATTAAACGTGTATCATATTATTTAAGATTAGGATGTTGCAAAGACAGAGAATAAAGAATTTAAAAATTTAATAATATACAAAGTGTTAAATTCAAAATCAGAAACTTGATTTTAGTCAACGTTACATAAATCACCCTCTATATTTCTTTAAAAAAAAAATTAAGTAAGTAATTACGCCCCCAATCTACGTCAGTGTCAGAATTAAGCGGGGTCCTTTACCCCGTTAACTGACAGCAGGCTCCAAGTGATTAATTATTACACAATGTATCCTAACAAAAGGACTAATTATATCTTTAATAAAAAATCCGTATATATATATATAAAAAAATGAAACTATTGTAAATAATTATTTATTTGATTATAATCAATACAGACACATATTATAAGGTTATTAGATCAGACTAAGCATTTCCATGAAAATATCGATGGGTATAAAAGATAATGAAAGACCTACATGTTTTGGTTTTTCTAGGTGACAACCGATCAATAATTTACTGGTAATTTATTAAATGCCTCGATGAAAAACTTTAAGCTGGAAAACTACAGTCAAAACATTATTCATACATTAAAGTTCATGTGAGGTTTATCAAAAGTAAAGTGCATGAAAAAATGGGTTGCAGCGCTGCAAAAAATGTAACAGTGGAACAAATTGACTTAGAGGATACAAATACCACTGGATTAGTAGACAAAAATGGGTATTTGTTTTTGTTAACTTATATATTACTTATTTTTGCACTTACATTTCAAAGTACGTAAACCAAGTAGAAAGCGACCTTCACCCATTATTTTGCCGGATATAAACAATTTTAAATTAAATAAAGCATTTAAACAAATGACTATAGCCTATGGTCAAGGCTATTGTATTTTAATTAAAAAAATAAACCCTAAATTTTTACGCACTTTGTATAATGTACCAAAAATTTTTAAAATTTAAAATAAAAAAAACACACGGGTTTATCTATAAAATTGAAGCAACAAAAATGTTTAGTGATTTATTAGTCATGAGATGTAGGAAAGAAAAAAAATTTGTTATTATAAGGGGTGTGTAAAAAATTTTGATGATATTTTTGAAATAAGAAATAGCCTTGACTACATTTTTAGGCAACCCATACTGATACCTTTGTTTAAATACTAACCAAAACAGCCTTCATTCGGTAAACAGATGGATAAAGGTCGTTTCCATTGTTAGACTATAAAGGCAATGTCCCGTTTTAGTGAATCTCAATAAAATTTTTAAAAAGTTATTAGATATCTATTTATACAGGGTGTTTTCTAATTGCCGTAAAAAATTTAAGAGCATATTCCTAAGCCAATTTTATGAAAAAAGGTCACATAAACATAGATCCGAAAATGTTTTGTTTCCTAAGATACAGGGTGTTAAACTTTAAAAAGAAAATTGGGTCTTTATATTATTTTAAATATGTCTTATCCAATTTCATTAAAATTTGGCCGTGGCATTTGCTAAAATACAAAGTTAACTTAGTCCTAAACTAATTTTAATTACTGAGACTAGTGGCGGCGATGGACGCATCTTGGTTAATATTATTGACAAAATAATTTACGCCGCTGACTTTTTTCAACGTTCATATTTTATCCGGATAAAACGCCTAAAAATACAACTTTTTGTTTTTTTCATCATATTGTTACGTAGCTGGCTTGATTTCCAAAAAAAAATCCCCTAACTGCATAATCCTGGACCATACAAGAAATATTGGGGCATTTTTATCTTTTAAAAATTAAGTGTTATAACTTCTTATTAGTAATTATGTAACAACAACAACAAATACCTAATTAATTAGAGTTTATATCTAGTCTAACAAATTTTACTAAAAAAGTTTAAATTTTTAGGTTTTCTGAAAAGTTTAACACTCTATATCTTGAGAACGAAAAATTTGGGAAACCATGTTTAATGAAGTTTTTTAGAAAAACAGCTTAGAAATACAGCTTTAAATTTTTCAAGTGCAATTAGGAAAGATCCTGTATATATATGAAATGTAAAAAACTTTACAATATATTTTTATTTTGGATGTTTAACTCAAATTAATATTAATATTTTAATTGGTAAAATAAATACCAAAATTAAAAATATTACTAATCACGTTCCCGTATCACTGCACACTGCTTGACACACAGATTCAGAGCCAGTACCAAGGAGTCTTAATGTTTACGATGTTTCCTACTTTAAAGTGTTTTTAATTGCTTTTTTAAATATTTTTTTATTATTTAGTTTTATTTTTATTTGGACTCGTTAAAGTGGATTATGTTTATATCAACTTAAAATTATCTTGTCCAATCTAAACAAATTTACTCTCCTATAATACATTCAACACTTTTTATCGATTTATTATGACTTTTTACCCCAAAAAAATTATTTTTTTAGTGATAACTAGAGTAACTGACTAAAAACCAATTTTATATATTTTTTTGTTCAGTTTTTTTTTAATTTAAAATGTCCAAAGTATATAGTGCTACAAGTTGTCCCACCGGAAACTGCTGAGATCAATCTCTCGAAATGTAGGCTTTGGAAAATTGGGCAACATGATGAAGTTAGTAGGGGACATACGACTAAAATATTTTGACAGTTCTATCACTTCTAGAAGTGCGTTCATAAATAAAATGTAAAGTAATCCTTGTACTCTATATTGGAATCAAAATGACATTTAAAAATGTATTACATTGTAAAAGCAATTTTTGAATGCTACTCAGGAAATGAAACGTAAATGTCCCTTGTAACCTGGCATGTAACGAAAAACAATTAAAGTTGTTTATATATTTAGTTTAAATCTAATATAAATTACAATTTTAATATACCAAAAATCAATTTATAAACAAATCAAAACATTTTAATGCAATAAATTTTTTAAAAACCTTTACCGAGTTTGTATAAAAATATTCTTATTTTGAATTTGAAAAAGTTTGTAGGTATTTCGTAGTTTGGAGAAAAATTAGTACCTTAATAAAAACAGCCTAAAAATGAACAAAGTTGTTTTGACAACCATAGTATCATCAGCAAAATATTGTTTGTTTGTTTTTAAAAAAATTAAATCTAAAAATTAGAAAAATTTTGTTTGTTTCCTATTCTTTTAAGAGAAAAATTTAAAATGCGTAAAATCGGTAAATTGTTACCGCGCTCGTAAGCACGGTTAAGAATGTAATACAGAGTTACATTCCCAGACTATTTTTGGACGCTGTAAGACAGAAAGCAGTGTAATAAATAATACATTTAGGAACGACCTCTGTAACAGAAATGTAAGAAATGTGTACTTTGTAATGATTTATGAACGTAACCCAGTTATACCCAAAGTTAATGTCAACTTCCCTATTTTAAATAGTACACCATATGTATTATTTATTTTTTAGATTCTGCGTAAAATTATAAATATATTTTATGTTTAACGTCCTATACCTAAGTTTAATCGTTTATGACTTATTTTAAATTTTAGGTTAAATATGACGTATGCATATTCATTATTTTTTTAAAGAAACGCCTTTAATACGAATTGGGGTTAGGAACCTTGTACAGAAAGATCTTCTTTAGTAGACTGCGTCAATAATTTGATAATTAATAAGTGTAGGATGGTAAAAAATAATCGTTCAAAATTATACCGACCAAAACCTTAAAAAACAATTTTTTAAATAAAAACCTTAATCTTTATTACCTTATTCTATAAAGCAATTAAATTAAGGGTCAGTTTGTAAAAGGATGTATATTCCAAAAATGTATAGTTTTCAAAATATTAACAAATTTATTATTTATCTATTCTCACATTGCTTTTAAGTACGGCTTAGTTTGGCTTCTAGTTGGCCCTGACAGCGAAATGCGGCGTCATAGCCAACTACACCGTACCCACCCATACCTAAAAACATGGGTGGATTAGATAAATAATCTATAATTGTTAATATTTTGACAAACTCTAAATTTTTAAAATAGACATTCTTTTACAAACTCACCCTTATGTCTAGGGTTTCTATTTAAAAAAAACTTTGTCAATGAAATTTTTAACGAATATTTTGACCAGCCGGTTTAATTAATTATCAAATTACACCGGCACACATAAATTAGTTTCATGTGCACGGACGCAACCTATCTACAAGTATGTTTTTCTAATCCAAATTTCAAATCAGTTTAGGCCATACGAGTCCCAATTTCGAGTAAATTGCAAAGAGCGTAAAAAATGGTACAAATTTTCTTTAATTTCTACCGTTTTTGTAATTTATTCAAAATTGGAGGGTGCACGGCCTAAACTAATTTAAAATTTGGATTCAGCGTGTTGAAAAACATGCCTAAAGATAGGTCGCGTCCGCTATACAAAAACTTTTATTTGTGCACCGGTGCATACATGTTTTTTTTGTACACCAGACGCAACCTATTTAGGGGCGTGTTTCTTGACCCGCTGAATCCAAATTTAAAATTTGGTTGAGCCGTACACCTTTCAATTTTGATTAAATTGCAAAAACCTTAAAAAATAGAGACATTTTTCACCCATTTTTTACGGTTTTTTGCAATTTACTCGAAATTGGGACCCGTACGGCCTAAACTGACTTAAAATTCGGATTTAGAGGGTAGAAAAACATACCCGTAGATAGGTAAGAGCCATTTTCTACAAGGAATCCAAACCCAATTTGTATTAAAGGCTTATGTTTAAAAAAAATGATTATGTAATGGCGTGCAAACGTCATTTTTGACATAAAATTTAAAATAAGTCAAAAACGGTTAGACTTAGGTATAGGACATTATTCATAAAATATGTTATGAATTTTACGCAGAATCTAAAAATTTAAAATTTACAGGGTGTTCCGGTTAGTTCTGGTTAAAACTGTCAAAATATTTTAGTCGTATGTACCCCACTGACTTTAATATGTTGCCCAATTTGTAAAATTTTGCAAAGCCTATTTTTGAAAAATCGATCGCAGCAGTTCCCGGTGGTACACTCTATACTATACCTTACGTTTATATTAAGCTAAAAGACAAATTTATGATTTTTAATTGTCAGAAAAAATATTCACTTTATTAAATATTGCTTTCACGATGTCTTTGCTGTCTGCTGTTTGCCTAATTTCACCCATGTAAAAAACTTTTTAAGTACAAATTTACGATAAAAATAGTACATTCTTATTTCTAAAGTTAATTTGCTTATTTTTGTATATTGTCAGAAATTACTACTTTGTTCTTTAGCAAAATTCAAATTTTTGAGAAACCTTGTAAACGATTAATAAATATACAGTGTGTTTTCTATCTACAGTATGAAACTTAATGATGTGATTTCTTATGTCCTATTATAAAAAAAATTGAAATATACATATGACCTGACATGCTTTTTTAAAATACAGGACGTTAAAAATTAATAAAAAAGTCAATATTTTTATATATCTTAAAAACACTTTAACTGACTTAGTTTAAATTTGGTACACTTATTTATTGTAGTACAGCATTTGTCAAGTTCTACCTAAATTAGGATTATTGGGTTAAGTGGTGGCTTATATAGTAAGCACCACAGCCGATATTATTGAGAAATAGTCTTTTAATTTTTTTTGTATCCAGCTTTGTTTTTGGGAAAAAATAAAGCCACTTTAATGTCCTCTAAAAAGTACCTATAGGCAACATGGTAAAAAACAGAAATAATAAAATAAACCATTATTTTATTCAAATAAATAAGCAGTCGTGTATTTTATTTACAATTGTCACTTTTTTATTTATTAAAGTCAAAATTGGTAATTTTTAATTTTGGATTTGATTTTATGCTGTTTATGGATAGTTTTTAGTATCACTTAAAGTAGATTTTTTTCGAAAACAAAGCGAGATATAAAGAAAATAGAGGAAACCAAAAAGCTGCATTTTTAATTGTTTAATCGGAAAAAATTAAAAATTTTTTGAAAATTTCACTAACGTATTTTTTCTTAGTAATATTGGCTGTTCTTATTCTAGGTAAAGCTTAACAAGCGCCTTATTACATTAAATGGGTGTACCAAATTTCATTCAAATCGGTTGAAGCGTTATTAAGATATTTAAACAATATGTTTTTTTAAACCTAAAGACCCTGTATCTCAGAAATAAAGCAAGTCCGGACATATGTTCAAGGGAACTTTTTTCATAAAAAGAAATAAGAAATACCCCTCTTTATTTGTTTTGTACCGTAGTTAGAAGAACACTCTAAATATTAGATATACTTATCTAAAATAATGTTTTTTTAAATTATTTTAAGAAGTACCGCTGCCACTAAAATTGTAGATGATGTAAATATTGAAGAAGTTTTAAAGAATACCACTGTTAATCACATTCAAAACGCACGTAAGTAATAAATAAATAAAATTAAATCATTACACTTACGGTTGTTATTAAGTGAAACAAATAGGAAGTATAATTTAATTAAAATTTTCTTTTTCATAACATCCTTCATAAAGTGCAACAAAGTCTGTGCATCATACCCACTGAGGTTATGCCAAACCTTATTTTAAAATTTCGGACATATTTATTTTAGGTAATTTATACGCAAAGAATTATTATACAGGGTTAGTAGAAAAACCTGAAACGGTAAATTATCTCAGCAACCGTCAAATATAAATGAACCAAGTTTTGTGCAAAGAAGTAACTGAACATGAATAATAATTATGTTTGCAAGGTTGCCAAGTTTATAATTTTCTTTTTATGTTAAAAAATAATCAAAATTTTAAATTGAATGTTTATTATTAAAACCAATTGCCGGTGTCAACTTAGAAGATATCGTATCACGCGGTTTTTTAGTCCTTAGACTTGGATCTTAGTAAGAAAATCATTCTTTTGTTTGTTTTTAAAAATAAACAAGAAGGAGTGTGATTTGTCTTTTGTTGAGAAAGAACGTTATTCATTAGAATTGTTAAAATAATTATGACAAATTTGCGCTGTTTTTCGTTTAGTACACATGCCATAATAATGCCCGCAATAGGCATTTTCATCACATTTATCTTTGTGCGCATGCTTTAGCATTAGCTATCTTTTTCGTACTCTTTTTAAAAACAAGTGGACTAAAGTGCCCGCTACCCGTGTGAATAACTTAAAATAATAAAAAAATCATTTAATTTAGAAAAAAAAGTAAAAACAAGTTAGTAGTATCTTAGAACAACAGAAAAAATATATTTATAATTTATCTAATAACAATATGTCGTCTGTAAGGAACAACAAAACGGTGTTATTATGGAGAACCTATGTAAAAGTAATACACGGTACAAGTCATTTAAAACCAATACATAATGTTTTTAAAAATTTTTAAAGCCTTTTCCCGATCGCAGAAAAATTAATAAATTATCAAACAAATTAGATATTAAAGCATGTGCAAAATGTGCGAAATGTGTATTATGGCTAAATAAATTTCAAGAAATGACTTTAATAAGTAATATTTAAAATAGAATATTAATTATTTATTACAATTTTAATTAACAATATTGATTAATATAATAATATAAATTTTAAATTAATTTATAGGTTTGTAGCTAGTAAAGAAATAGTAACACCCAACCTTCCTAACAGCCCATTTTTTTCCCTTTTGCGGACGCCCATGATAATTAATCCACCTTTTTAATTATTTACAATTATGAGCTTCAACTGAATCATAAATAAGTAAAGCATTATCGATAGATTTTTCCATTAATTTAGTTGTTAGTTAAAATAATATTCCTTTCCCAGCCATTGTTGGTGAATACGGTACGAATATTTTAAATTACCGACATTTTTATATGGCAGCGGCGCTTGGGTTCATCGTACGATGAAGAGGTCTTGTCACTTTTGAATTGTTTTGACATTTCTAATTGCTATGCTTATGAAGCCTCTATAGACCGATTCAGAACACGTGACTAAAAATGGCCGCGTGTAGGCACACAAAGGCTCTTCAGTTCATTGTTTAGCTTGTTCGATCATTGAGGCTCAATACAAGGAAAAATTAGAATAATTGAAAACAAAGATCATTTTACATTTTGCTCCTAAGACTTGAAAGCTTCTTTAGCAAATGTTCCTACAATAATGAGATTTGATATTGCTTCGTATTCACTTTTAACCCATAGTTTTTGTACAAAGGACCAATAAAAAGCATACAAAAGCATGACAGGCTACAAATATTTTGAGCCTGGCTTTGTTCACAATTGAGAAGCAAGAAAAATTGAAGATTGAAGAAATATTTCATTGTGCATTTAGTATATTTGGTGTTACTATGTTGAAGTATTCAAACCATTGCACTTGCATGGCAGGACTGTCTAAGTCTAAGGTTTGAAGCCATGTTGCTGCCGTCGTTTTTGCATTAGAATATATGAAAAAAAATTTGGCAGATGAAGATTTCTGAAATCCCAATTTCCAAAAGTAAGAGATTTTCATCATCAAGTTGTGCTGCCATTAACTTTTCGGAAAATATTTTACAGTGGAAATATTTACAGCAAAAATGGTGTATTTGCAATGGACTGTATAATGGTAGAGTAATGCTAAAATGTGAAAATAATAGCTGTGATATACAGTGGTTTCACCCAGATTGTGTTGGGCTTTCGGACATACCAGAAAACATGTGAACATGTGGGCAGTGTGAGAACTTGTAAATTTGTACCTTTTAAATATTTAATTGTTTTTCTTTTATTGTATATAATTTTATATATCTATTTTATGTGGAATAACAAGTAGCTATTTGTAGAACCATAAATCTGTTTTATGTATATTTTATCTATCTATGTATTGGTGATTTATGTAACATACATGTTTATAATTGGTTTTTTTTGAGAAGCTGATTTTTTTAATTGGGTCTATTGGAAACAGATATATAATAAACCTTAGTTTTTTTATTACAGGTATGTAAGCTATTTGTTTAATTTTTTTATAAATCGAACACAAAATTGTTTTTTTTCTTAGAATGATAAACAGTTTATTTTATAATTTGGATTTCTTTAATGGACATGTTTGCATTACTTTACATTAAGATTTGTGTGTACTAAGTTCAATAATAGTTTATGGAAATAACCATCTAGTTTTATTAAAAGATTTTTTTACCCGAGGTACGTCAAGGGCAAATTTAAAACTTTAATTTAAGAATCAAATTATTATACTTTTTAATAACAAAGAAATATATCCATTTCCTAATAAAAGCTAATGTACAAATATTTAATAACTGTTTCCAAAAATTAAAATTGTATTAAAATTACACTAACAAACGTAAAGTAACAATAAAAGTATTAAGTAAATATTTTCTTATTTTTAATTAATTCACTTTTACAGTACATGCAGTATCCAAATAGTACAAAAAAACGTTTAAAAACTAAAAACTAACATAAAAGTCATTTAAATATAAAAACTTAAATAACAACGTATATCGACATAGCATAATAATAGTAATAGTAATAAAAAAATATATAATTATATACACATATCTTCTGCAAAAAGGGCTTAATATAATTTAATACAAATGACTCTTTCTTTTCTTAGCACCGCAGTATGAGCTCCTTTTAAAGTTATTTTATCACTGCCGTAACCCATATGCAATGATTGAACCCAATGAGGGGTATCTTTGTCTTTTAACTCTGTTAACCTGAAATTAGAGAAGTACTACCTAAAAAAAGTAACAGTATAAAATATTATAAAAATAATAAAAGCCTTTTTACTTACCAGACAAAAAATGTTTACTGCATAATATATTTCAGTTAGGTCTTCCCTTTTTATAGCTTGTTACCAGTTTTTACGTCGCTCTTTTGAGAGTTTATTTAAGACTTTTAAGTTTACAATGCAACAAGTTGTAGACATTTTATTCTTTAAATAAAAATAAATGTTTATAAAAAAATCAATTTCAGCTCTTTCTAAATGTTAAATGGATACTAAATAACTCCTACACTTTACACAACTAGTTCAATGAATTTTAAGCACATAAAACGGCGATTTATTTCAAAATTTGCTTACATAAACAAAACAACTAAAATGATTGTGTGCCTACAAGCGACTATATTGATTTTATTTTGACAGTATCTTGTATTCGTCTATGCCATTACAAGGAAATGAAAAACGTAACTTCCCAACAAATTTTTAAAGATACATCACATGCCTTCTTGTTTATTTTGGAAAACGAATGATTATTTCTTACTAAGATGCAAGTGTAAAAAATGAAAAAAGCATGATGCCATATCCTCGAAATTGACAACAGTAAAAAAACGATAACATCATCAATAAAAACTAGAATATTATATTTAAAATTTTTAAAATCCTTAGCCTAGAGAGAAAACTATAAACTTGGCAAATATAATTTTTTAGTTATTTATGTTCAGTTACCCCTTTTAACAAAACTTGGTTCATTTATATTTGATGGTTACCGAGATAATCCACCTTTCTGGTTTTTTCTACTAACCCTGTATTGGACGACAACAATGTAATAATTATCGTTATATATTTTACACTTTTTTGCTTTATTTAAAACCATGTATACCAGATAGGTTGTTGTCCACGTCGAACCTGAAACAGTAGTAATATAAAAAAAATGTAATAATAATGTGGTTATGAGCCTAATAATATCAGTTAACATTATAAACATGAATAATTACTGTGAAAAATAGTATTTAGGTATTCTAATTTTAATATTGTGTTGTGTATGTAAGATTTAAACACATAACCCTTTGTTATCAAAAACATTTTGTTTAGTCACCTAATCATTTTTTGACCAAAGTAATATGAAGAAAAAGCTTATTTAGGGTTATTGTTAATTTGGATTTTTTTAATAATTTGACACATTTTGGTAAAATCAGATTTTTTGGTTTAAAAAAAACAAGCCAGCCTTTAGAATTAAACGCCAACTTTGTTATACTAATATCATAAAAATAACTAAAGGCAACAAAATAAGTCTAATTTTAGCAATTTATTTTTATAATATCTAAATATTAAAGTTTTCTTTAGTAATAACTTTATCTCTTATTCGTTTAATAAAATTTAATTTTAGCCAGTGGTTTGTCTTTTGAAATAATTTTTGATGAAAATAAAGATAAGGAAAGTATTATACAGAAACATCCACCAAAAGAATACTGGAATTACAAGAATCTCAAGAAAGCCCACCAACATTAGAAAAATTACAGGAAAAGTTAGATGAAGCAGAAATAAGAAGGCAACAAGTAGGTAAAAGAACTGAACTAAAAAAAAATAATGTGTGCTAAATATAAGATGTGTGTTAAGCCCTGTAACAAAATCGCATAAAAGGCGCATTTGGGATTTCGATTTGGTTTGGTTAACATCTCGTTAGACAAGAATTCTGAGAATGCTATTTTAGGCTATACTGATATAGGCATTTTTTAGCTTTTTATTATTTTTTCAAAATTTCTGTTATCGTGGGTTACACCACGTCTGACAAGGATTTTTGGCCTCTGGATTTCACCGAATACAAACAAGCATTAGCTTAGAGGAGAAATGTGAAAACTCTCCAGGTGGGTCTCGCCGTAAAAACAGCCCACATAAGTACTGGTTATACTGTTTTGGGATATTAGTCCTGTGGGTAGCTCAAAAGAATAAACAAATAAATGAATTATTGAATAAATTAATTAATTTACCTTCTATTTTTTATTTCCATTAATTTATGGGCATTTTCTACAGATTCGACAAATTTGACATTGTTCTTTTACTGTTTAATTCCTTTACTATTCTTTTACAAAAAGATATGCCTTCTAATCGATATTCTTTACCTCTTTTATTAATTATAAAAGATAAGTTAAAAAACCCGCGTTTATGTGCACCTTAAAGAACTGTTCATACAGATAAACACTATTTATAATTATTCAGTTTTTTCAAATATTTTTTTTTTTTTTGAAATAAATTCAGCTTTTTAAGCATGAAATCTCTGGTAGGTGTGTTTATATAATCTATATAGTGCTTGTCTAAATTCAGGACACCCCTCCTAGAAAGAGAGGTCTTGTGGTACATCATTTTAAAGCTCCTGACGAGTACTTTGTTACTCCAGAACATAGAGTTAATAACTTTACCTACTACAAAATGGGGGCACTTTAAAAATTACCTGAATAATACCGTATTAGGATGGCCACATTTCAAACTCTAATAAAGTTAGATACACTTACTGTAGTATTTTTTTAATGGCGCACCCTGAAAATTGTATCATCACTAAAAAGATATCTAAAAGTCCTTTAAAAAATATCACACAAGGTATATCTAACTTTATTAGTTTTGGAGATATGGTCATCCAAATCAGGTATTCGGGTAATTTTTTTTTTAAGTACCGCCATTTTGTTGTAGGTAAAGGTATTCAATTTATATTTTGAGGTTATAAAGTACTTGTCAGTAGCTTTAAAATGATGTTACTCTTAGTTTAACAATTATAGCCTGTTCTTTTCTTGTCTAAAATTTGGTTTATGTTGTCTTACTTAAGTCCTTAAATTTTTATGATAATATTAGCCCCTAGGCCATTAATGAAGTGGACATGATAACAACACTTTTAAAACCTATTTAGGGGGTTCTTTTTGACGAGTCTACCACGAATACTCATATAGCCATATATGGAACCGGCGCTTTATTCCTTACGCCCCCTCAAACATGTCATTTCTGAGCCTTTAGGGTTTGTGATAAAAACACTCTTATTTTTGATTTTAACGAAGAGATTGTGTATTATAACCTATACGGACGCTATCGTCCGACAAAAATAGTGACGCGTTTGCCCAGTCCGACACCCGAAACATACCAGTTTTAAGCTTTATGGTTTCGTGACAGTAACACCATTTTTAGCACAATGTTTAAACATCGGATGTTAAAACATTGTGGTAAACTTGTTTGACAAAAAACGTGACGCGTTCGCCCAGTCCAACATCCCAAAGATGTCAATTTTAAACCTAATGGTTTTGTGACTATAACTTATCGGACAAAAGTACCACGTGTTTCATTAACACTTTCTGAAATCATTTATGTCTATGCCCGACAAAAATATGGACGGTCCGACAATTTATCCGGTCAATTTAGGCATAAAAATACGGATTAAATAACGCAATTATTGACAAAGCCAAATTGTTTTAGAGACCTTGGATTTACATTTACCAAAAAAGTGCCAAACGTTTTCATTGATCCCATGTATGGTTTGACACTTATTTAAGGTCAAAGGTCAAAGTTTTAGATTTTTGTGATTTTACTCAAAAACGGTCCGTTTTATTGAAAAATATCACCCTCACAAGTTGTAGATCTCAAATTTATTTAAAAATGGTTATTATGATTTTTCTTCAAGACCTACCATTTCCTAGATATTGCGCTTATAAGAATCACGATCTACATGATATGTGCACATTGCACATATTTCCATACAGTTCTTGGCGCGTTGTTTTTTAACATCATTTTAGTAGAGAATTTTATGATCTACTACTTTGGTCTTTGGTACTTTTTCAATAAAATATAGAGTTTACAAAAAAATTTAAAAAACCAAAAATTTTTTTACATTTGATCCCGTTTCTCGAGCTTTTGCGTCACTTTTGTTTTCGGACAAGTGTACCATGGTGGTTTACATGTAATTTTTAAATGTTATGCCAAAAATGGTAAGTGTTATAGTCACGAAACCATAAGGCTCAAAACGGACATGTTTCGGATGTCGGACTGGGCGAACGCGTCACTTTTTGTGGGACGATAGCGTCCGTATAGGGGTTATAATACACAATCTTTTCATTAAAATCAAAATAATGTTTTTATCACAACACCTCAGGCCAGGCTTAGAAATGACATGTTTGAGGCGGGCGGGCGTAAGAATTAAAGCACCGGTTCCATATATGGCGATATGAGTATTCGTGGCAGAATTGTCAAAAGGAACCCCCATAAATAGGTTTTAAAAGTGTTGTTATCATAAAAAGCTTCTCACTTCCATTTTCTTTTAATTCTAGATACAAAATTGAATTCGAAATTCAACAAAATTATTCATAAGACATAATCTGCCGCCCCTAAAGTACGTCTGCCGTCCCCCTAAAAAATGCCGCCATAGGCTTCAGCCTACTCAGCCTTTTGGTAAATGCGCCACTGTGGCCCAGGGACTATATATTATACAATTCAAAAGTTAGGACTGTGGTCCTGACTTTAGTCAAGCACAGTATATACTTTTGTGTAGAAAAAAGATAAAGAAATTTGTTATATCCGTCAAAAATGCATGTCATTAATACTGTGACAACCGTTTAAAAGTTATAAATAAATAATAGTTATTTATCCAACACTTACATATAATATCTACATAGTTGATCAGATTTTGAGGATATAAAGTGTACTATAAGTCACTAGTGAGCTAAAGTACCCTTTAGCTCACTAGTGAATATAGACAATACAAAATTTTGTTGCTGGTGTTGACAATGACAAGTAACAAATAATGGATGACGTTTTCAAATTATTTTCGATATTAAAAACGATTTATACGAAAGTGTTGGATAAAATTTTGTATTAGACACGTGAGTTATTACATATAAGTCACTTAAGAAAATTACCTTTAAACTTTTCTTGCGTGACTTATATGTAATATAACTCACTTATCTAATAAATAACGAAAAGTTTAACTCTCGAGCCCGAAGGGCGAGAGAGGTAATTTTCTTAAGTGACTTATATGTAATAACTCACGTGTCTAATACAAAATTTTATCCAACACTTTCGTATAAATCGTTTTAATATCGAAAATAATTTGAAACGTCATCCAGTATTTGTTACTTGTCATTGTCAACACCAGCAACAAAATTCTGTATTGTCTATAATTCACTAGTGAGCTAAAGGGTACTTTAGCTCACTAGTGACTTATAGTACACTTTATATCCTCAAAATCTGATCAATTATGTAGATATTATATGTAAGTGTTGGATAAAAAATATATTTTAGCTTTTAGGGTCAATAACTCACTAACGAAGCACTAAAGAGTGTTTTTTGTAGGCAGTAGTAATATTATTTAGACTTACTCTAGCAGCCCTATCATTTACGTTTTTTACGGATGCCTTGTATATCTCAGTTAATTTAATACTGTACAAAAACCATAATTTATTAGAAGCAAATGAACTAAGAAAATAAATATAAAACGTGTCATATAATTGTTATTTATGACCGACAGTTTAATTAACATGTTTTGAAGTATCTTGATCTAAAAAATGTTTTAATAATTAACTGAAAAGTATTAATTTATTATTTCTGTAATTTAGTGATATAATGTTTATTCGCATATTTTAGGCTCGGAAAATGCATGCTCCTTGTCAAGTACCTTTTCTTTTTTGAACGGTGTGCGAAAAAGTATCTAATACAGCGTGTCTACTTAAGTTCGCACCATATGGAAAACTTTTTAATTATGAACTTTACGAAAGAGATAATTGTTTATAAACAGTTCTTTATGATCTAAAGCACAAAATGCCATTATTAGATATTAATTATTTGCAATGATGTCCAATGTATATAAAAAAGTAAAAATTTTGCCTAAGAGAAAAGTACTTTTATTTTACTCAATGTTAAAAAATTGTGTAAGAAAAAACATATTTAGGATTAATAACAATATACACCCCGCCAAAATTATCACATATGTTCAATTTTTTCCATAAGCGTCAATACAAAAATGATTTAATTTAAATGGCTAATATCTCTTTTAATAATCAAGTTATTAGCACAATTTAAAACAAATGTTAAGAATGGTGAAGCTATAACTTTGGCGTTACCGTTGTATTAAAACAAAAACGAATTAAATTACAAATTTTTAAGATATAATTAAAGATATAATTATTAAGACAGGTATTTGTTGCGTCCATTATATTCAAGACTTATAAAAACCCTATTTTTTATTTTTTTTGTAAAAATTTTGTGTACTGGTATAATTATTAATATACTAAGTACATAAATTTGTCTATACTTTAATGCAATAAATTTCAAATATGCCTGTACATACAAATCTACAATTTTAGTTTATAGTTATTTAGTCAATTTAGTATTATGTCTACTAAAAATATGACTTAAGCTAAAAAAATAAAACTTAGCTTTTTGTCCACAGATCGCTGCACTGTGCGGCATTTCGAAAATAGACTTCTAATAAACTTTTATTTTCGTCGTTTTTTAAGTACTTACACAATTTACAAAAAATATTTTTGACCACAATAAAAGCAACTTGTTGAATGAAAAATGTTGTTTCTACTGGTTAATCAACACATTTTATGTAGGTGGCACACATATAAGTAACTTATATTTTTAAAAGCTTTGTATGTATTTACTAAGATTTTTATTAATTACAACAAGGACAGTAAACACCGGAATGGCGCCTAGTTTAGCAAATTGTAATTTACAATAACAACACCTCCATTTTAACCAAAAGTACCATAAACTTTTCCATTTCAAATACAAGTGTTGGATTTTTAAGGGATTCTTGTTTAAACATTTAAATTGGAAGCACCTCCATTTATTATTTTTTTAAATTTTGCCATAAAACTCCTGTTCCATGACATACCAGAACAAACTATACTTTTGGCACTATAAAACACCTGATCAAGAAAATGAGTTACACTGGTTTGAAAAATCAGTAACCCTGGTTACCATAATTAAACCTGTATATATATGTAGACACCTTAACTTTGTTTTGTTGGTCTTCAAAATTGTTCACATCCTGGCTTTTGAATGAAATTTCCTCGGTAATACGTTTCCTAAAGTAGAAACCTTTATTTTGTTTGTTGGTCTTCAAAGTTGTTTCGACCATATAAACAAAAACAGGTTAAAATGATTAGATATATGTATGGCAGAGTACGTCTTGTAAGGTGAAGATTCATTTTTCGTTGCGGTTCAAAAGTTTATGCACCACCCTGGCTTTTGAATGAAATTTCCTTGGTAATACGTTTCGTAAAGTAGAGACCTTTACTTTGTTTTGTTGGTCTTCAAAATTGTTTTGGCCTTATAAACAAAAACAGGTTGAAATGTCAGATATATGTATAAAAGAGTACGTTTTGTAAAGTAAGGATACATTTTTCGTTGCGGTTCAAAAGTTTTTGCACCACCCTGGCTTTTGAATAAAATTTCCGAGGTAATACGTTGTGCAAAGTGACCTCTATTTTATTTTGTTGATCTTCAAAATTGTTTTGATCCTATTAACGAAGACAGGTTAAAATGTTAAACATATGTATGGAAAAGAACGGTTCTTTAGGGTGAAGAATATTATCAACATAAAGTACTCAAAATATAGTATTTTCTAAAATGGCGATCACACACCCTTTATCCTCGACATTTAAATTACATAATTAAATGATCTATGGCTAATATCTTAAAAATAATTTATATGTTGTGCTATGTTTTTAAATCCTAACAGCCTTTATAGCAAAGAAAATGTAAAGCAAAATTAATGGCGGTAGTTTATTCTTTTTGGCCGTAATTCCGAAAAGACACCCTAATATATATAGAAAAAAATAGGCATTTGTATGTACCATAAGAAAGTATATGGCACTTCTGGTTAAACCGAAAGTGATTTTAATATTAGCCCAATAGAAATCATAAAAGTTACACTAAAGTATTTTACTAGTTATCATTATAATATACTTTTAGGTTTAGTTAAAACTTCAATCGATAAAAAAATGTTTATTAATAATTATTTAGTTAAAGTTAGTATTTACATTGTAATAATTTTACCAAAATACCGTTGCATATCTAACATAAAACCATTTATTTGTTTTAGATATTAAAACAACGTATACAATCTGCCAGTTTAAGAAAACCTTCAAAAGCAGAGGATAGCACAGAAGAATCACCTAATCATTTAAAGGTCCCTTTGGAAAAAACAGTATATCCTCATAAAAAGATATTTTATGATAATTTTAAGCATGTTTTTACATTAACATCGCTTTTTTAAATAATTTTAAATAAATAAATGCAGTAAAACAATAACTGCAAAAGCTCTTTGCAAAATATGCCTTTTGTTTTTATTTGTTTATTTGTACCCAATTTTTAGTATACAAAAAATATCTGTATTGTATAGCAATCCAGAGAATTACAACGAAATAAGCAACACTTATTATTTACCCAATAGGGATTAATGAAATAATTAACTTAGCTGACTGCTACAGGAGAGTGGGGTAAAATAATCCCTTCAGGTTAAAATGATCCCTTAGTTTTGGCCATACTTGTATCACCATTTTAATACTAATAGGTGGTAACGATCCCACGCTGACCACCTTCTAATAGGGAACTTTCCAGAAGTTATTTTAGGTCTAAACAAATAGGCAGTAAGATGAATACTTGTTTTTTTTTTTATGTAAAGTAAGCTATAAACTTTTATAAGTTTTTTGAGGCTATGTAGTGTTTATTAAAAGTTTACTGTCATATATTTTGTTTAGATTAAAAAGCTGTTCATTAATATAGAATTATTTGGTTATAAGGGTTGGGCCTAAAAACTAATAAGTAATAAAATAATTTTATACCCAAAGGGGTAAAATGATCCCTCTAAAAAAAGGTAGATAAAGAGTACCGCCTGAAAAAAGAAATACAGTATATCCTCGGATGAACTCTACAATAGGACAATTGGACCAAAAATTTGAATGTTTAAGAAGGTCATGTATGGCAACTGCTTTTGCTTCTTAAAAAACAAGATTTATTTTAAGAAATGTGTTTTATTTTGTACAGACGGCTTTAAAAACTAAAAAAATGTGTAAAATGGTCCAAGGCAAAATGCCAGTGTTTAATGGCGCAATCATATCCACGCTAACCTAATTGGTTTAGATGATACAGGGTGATTCTCAAAATTCTCTGATTTTTATTACTTTGGGTTGGGCAGAACAAAAAATTACATTTTTAAATTAGAGTGCCATATATGCCATAAAAATGTAAATTCTGAATCAGGGAGTTTAAAAAAATAGATGTGGCTATTTATTTTACAGTGACTATTTGTTTTAAAATTTATAGTTTTATCTTGGTATTCTACACACTGTCTATGAATGGGGTTCTGTATTTGTATTATTTTTCAAAGTTACTGAAAAGATTACAAAAGTTTCAATGACAACAAAAAAACATATTTTCTTTTTTTTCCAATATAGTCGTAAATTTAATTTATAGACAGAGAGAGTGTTTGAACTTTATTTATACACAAAATTAATTACATACATGTACACAATATAAAAATAAACTTAAGATAAAAAATGTTTTTTAATAACACTTATTTTATTGACAGTATTGGGAAATATGCAGGGTGTCTCAAAATCAACATTCTTATTGTAAACTAGGTTGTTTTTAATGAAACACTTTGTATATTTTAGCAAACTTCAGCACTTTATTAAATTCTATTTCCAAAATGTATAACACACAGACTTCAATAACTGCTGATTTGTAGCTATGCACAACGCACATGTCAATGCACTAAATAACAATTAAAAGTGAATTAAGAAAATATTATTTTTGGTTCTAATTTAAAACTTACTTCCTGTCACAGTAACAAATAGTTAAACTATCAGTTAGCAGATCTAAAATAAAAGTAAATAACTAATTGTTATTATATTACTTGCCACTTAGACCGTGAAGCAACAATATAATTGACGTATAGTGTGTTATACATTTCTGACGTAGCATTCAATATAGGAACAACATTTATCAAAATATATGAGATGTTCCATTTTTAAAAACTTACTTGACTATAAAAAGATATTTTTAAGACATCTTATACATACAAGGTGTCTTTAAAAGATCTGTACATAAATTTCTTGGACCAAAATATTACGATCAAACGCAATTTAGCTCTGTCCACAAATTGATAGTTTGCAGGATATAGGTTGTCAACATTTTTATTTTATATTAGTTATTTTTAAATATTTTACTTGTTATAACACATTTTTTACAAAATTTAATGTTAATGGTTTTTTTTTTGGATGAGGAATCGAAGTTTGCCAATGTTTTTGTTGTAAAATGTAGACGGAAGTCACCTGCAGTCTATTACTTAGGTTCAAAGTGTCATAGCCTTTTTTTGCCTAGGTATATTAAAATTTAAGTAAAGAATTTTTATTCTTTCATACTTTTTGCACTCAATAGGTCTACTTGATAAATATCGCTACGAGCAACCGTGTTTTTAGATATTTCAGAATAAACTTTTTATTTCATACAACAATATGCTATTACATTTATTTATGCTTTATGTGGGATACCTGGTAATGTCCAAAAGTCAGTACAAAATGCTAATTTTTTTGGGCCAAAATACAACGATCTAATGCAATTTATCTTAAACGAAAGGTTGCTGGTTTGCGAGATACAGAGTGTCAAATTTTCCATTTATTTTTTGACTTGAACACCCAGTATCTCGCAAACCAGCAACCTTTAGTCTAAGATAAATTGCATTAGATAGTTGTACTTTGGCCCAAAAATGTGTAGTAGCATTTTGTACTAACCTTTGTGACACTACCAGGTATCCTACATAAAGCGTAAATAAATGTAATGGCAAATTGTTGTATTAAATAAAAGGTTTATTCTGAAATATCTATAAAAACGGTTGCTTGTATCGACATATATCAAGTATACCTCTTTGGTGTAAAAACTATGGGAGAATTAACATTCTTTACTAAAATTTTAATATACCGAGGCAAAACAAAGTTATGACACTTTGAACCTAAGTAATAGACTGCAGGTGGCTCCCTCTACATTTTACAACAAAAACATTAGCATATTTTGATTTCCCATACTAAAAAACTTCTTAATACTGAATTTTGCAATTAAAGATGTATTATACTAAGAAAAATATTTAAAAATAACTGAAATAAAATAAATACTTTGAGACTCTGTATCTTGCAAACTATCAATTTGCGGACTATGGTAAATTGCGTTAGATCGTCGTATTTTAGTCCAAGGAACTTGTGGTATCATTTTGTACAGACCTTTTAGAGACACCCTGTATATTTACTAGTGCTGTCAATAAAATAAGTTAAACAAGCATTTTTAATTTTAGGATTCTTTTTGTATTTTGTAGCGTGGAGCGTGTAAGTGGAAAGAAGTTTTTCGTGTACGAATAGAGTTGGGACACTTGTACACCTATACTGGAAAGGGTTATGATATATTCTTGACAATAGACGGTCCAAGGTCGGGGACATAAGAAATGGTAAATAAGAAGAAAACAGCAGCAAAGCTGGGTAAATTCACAATATTTAGTCAACTAATGATGATCAATACAGTGGCGTCTAAAATTTGTCCTTTTTTTTGCGTAATTTTGTTAATTTTTGTTGTGGGTATGTATGATCCCAAAAAAATTAATTTAAGTTGACCAAGTTGCAACTTGCAAACTCTGTATCCATCTAAGAAATTAGTTCCATGGTACCCAGTATTAAAAATAAAAGACTTTAGAGAATAAAGAAAACTTTGTTTTTATAAGCTTCATTTAATTATTATTATTTTTATTAAATTAAACAACATTAAAATCTGTATTTTTGTTATAACTATGAAAATCATCAATTATTTTAATAACAGGCGTAAATAAAAGCTCTGTTACATTATTTGAAAACATAAAGTCAAAATGATCAAAGTTATCAGTTGCAATGCGGTGCGTCGTTACAACATTTGGCATTTTTGCAAGCGTCTCTTCCATAACCTAAAAATAACATAAGTAAACACAGAGCAACAATTACACCTTCTATTTATAAAAATATTAAATAATATTTGACTTTTATTTGATTAATATAATTGATATAAACTTGAAGATATGTTATATACGCGGATTCATTTAACTGATGTTATTTATTTGGGTACACGCCAGAAATGATAGTTTTTTAAAGCCAAATAAAGAAAAATCCCAAAAAATCTGAAACAAGTATCTAGAAAAATGGTTGTTTTGATGGCAAGTCTATTATTTTGGTTTTAAAATTTAAAATTTAGCGTTAGCTTTAGGAGATTCTGAAAACGTTTAACATTAAATGTAAAATAACAGGTTGCTGGTGTATTTAATATTTATAATACAAAAAGGTGGTGAGGTATTTGATTTTGAGTTTTCCAGAAGATACTTCGGCTTCCAGCAACCACGTGTTATTTAAATTAACAGATATTGATGCTACACATTTATCTTTATTTAATAGTATGTACGCACAGTACGGGGTGTTAAAAATTAAAAAAAGGTTTTTTTAAATATTTAACACGCCGTAGTTCAAAAACTAAGACCCTTAGGATATATGTTTATAAAAAAAAATCCTATTTTAAATTGTAGAATCACCCCATAAAATTTGTCGACTGAGTGACTGGACACCCTGTATGGATGTAGGTAATTTGATTAAAATTAATGAAAACTTTGATGTCGATTGGTGGCTAAATAGTGGGGTTTATCGACTTTAATAAAGAATACCTTATTTTTAGGTTTTTAAATGTCTATAAAATGGCGCGCCCAGCTTTGCGATATCTGTCAAAATAAAAAAGGTATGATGTAAATAAATTTTAAGTTTCAGGTAAAGTGTCCTCTGGCGGTTTTAGAAAAAAGTACTTTTTTATTAAAATTTTAGATTTTAGATGCAATGCTTGATTCGTGTGCCAAATGTCAACTAGATTGGCTAAAAAATAAATGCAATTTGGCGAAAGAACAAAAATAAAATTTGAACTTTTAACCCCTGTAACTTGGTAACCATGGAGATTTCGACATTTTGTCAAAGGACTTACCAACATTATTTTACATTGCAGAATGACAACTTAAATTTCCTAACGCATTTTCCGAACACCCTGTATAAATATAATATATATAATATAATATAATATATAAATAGCTCTTTAACCAAATTTACAAATAAATTAATGTTTTTATGGGGTTTTTTCTGCAGCATATCTGGCAACCCTATTGGAAGTTCAGGGTGTCCTATTTTGGTTGCAACTGCGAGGTATCTCAGATATTATTAAAAATAGAACCTTTCGGTTTTCGCGAATCTAATCTTTTGTGAAACAAAAGATGCCTCTCCACTTACTGGGTGATTGATTGATTGATCTCTCTCCTAACAGATACCCTATTAAAAAGAAAAAAAACGAATTTTTATATAACTTTTTACGTTGAATGCAGTAGCGTAGTCAGATGTTTTCCAAATATTATTGTTTGGAAATATTAACCAAAGTTTAGTTTTCGATATGGAATACCCCGCATATTCGTCAAAAAATTAATTTGTCTTTTAACAAGCTTTTTAAAAATTTGGCATACTATAGGTTTAGTATTAAAAACAACAATAAAATTCCAAATGTTTATATTTTATATACAAAATTTTGCAGTAGCCTACGCAAAACAAACTCTGTTTTCCTATCGACTTGATTTCTGTAGTGGTGCTTACGTCCGATATTTAAATTGGATTATTTTAACGAAAAAAAATATAGTAGAAAAGAGACCCATTTTTATAGTAGAAAATATAACAAAATTTATGGGAAAAATAAATTCCACTCGATCTGTGGTCGAGAAGGGGTGAGAAGGGGGATTAAAGTGTAAAAGACGGTTTTTCTTGATTTTAGGCCAAACTACACGCTTAATGGAAAAGAGTTAAATTGCAAAGTTGTAGGCAATGTAAACATGTACAACTTTTGTATTTAGCTTTTTTTACATAACCTCAAAATTTATGTGAAAAATTTTAAAAAACCATGTATTCGGTTTTTTATTTTTATCTTTTACAAAAACAATTTTTTTACGAAAAACAAACCTTTATTTGTCCTAAATATACTGTAATTTTTTGTTTTTAAAATATTTATTTTTATACATTTTTTGACTTAATATTGAAAAAGTACCCTAATTTTCAATCAAAAATTCACGTGTCAAAATATCGGCATTTTCAAAAAGTCGGTAAGCTTTTTGTTGGTTAAAATCTCTTCTTTCCGATGTTGTAAAAAAGAATAAATTACCAGGGTAAATTTTCTCAGGAAATGAATTTCCATAGGACTACTTATTTTGCCGGAAATCGACAAAAGCCGTTTTTACCCTTAAAAACTCACCCCCTTCCACTTTTCGACCCCAGACAGCCTGTAATTTATTTTTCCTTTTATTTTTGTTATTTACTCTATATTTTTCAATGGGTTTCATCCTTCTATAATTTTTTTTGGTTTCAAAATTATCGACCCTAGTCTAATAATGATTAAAAAAATCGGATCCAAACTTTTTGTGTTTTCTAAGAACATTTACCATTGAAATGTATAGCTTTTTTACACCATAAGAAAGTAGAGATTTTATCGAACAAAACGACCTTTCACTTTTTACAAAATGCCGATATTTTAAGAAGTGAATTTTCGATTGAAAATAAGGTTTTTTATATTAAGTCAAAAATGTATAATAATAAATATTTACAAAAACTCAGTATATTGGGACAAGTGAAGTATGTTTTTATCAAATTTCGTAAAAATATCTAATTGTTTTTGTAAAAGATAAAAATAAAAACCAACAACTTGGTTTTTTAAAATTCTTCACATAAATTGTGAGGTTATGTAAAAAAGCTAAATACAAAAGTTGTACATCTTTTCATTGCCTACAACTTTTCCAATTTAACTTTTTCCTTTAAGCTTTTAGTTTGGCCAAAAATCTAGAAAACCCGTATTTTACACTTTAACCCCCTCCCTCCTCCCTCCTTCTCGACCTCAGATCGAGTGGAATTTATTTTTCCTATAAATTTTGTTATATTTTTAACCTTTTTCAGTGGGTTTCATTCTACTATAATTTTCTTTCACTTTTTACTTTTTTTAAAGTTTCGACACCTGTCTATAGGTGGGTAGTATTTTCTTGGGAAAACATTTTAATCGATAAATGGTTTTTATAAAATAATGTTCTTAATTTCTTGTTAGAATGATCTATTTTATTTAATTTAATTTTTATTTAAAAATACCTATTAGTCTATCATATTTTATAGACCTTAAGTTTTTAACACAACTCTTTTAAATTAATAATTTTGCTCTCAAGAAAGTAAAGAAGCTAAATCCAGTTTTAAAATTTTGTAACGTAAGCACCACTACAGTGATAAAGAGAATAAAAAAACTGTTAACCGACTTGCATGCATGGCCCACTGCAAAATTTTGAATGTGAATTATAGAAATTGGGAATTTTATCGTTGTTTATGAAAATAAACACACAGTGCTATATATTTTTAAAAAGACTCTAAAAAAGATAAATTGTTTTTTGGACAAATATATAAGGTGTTCCTTTAAAAAAACATAATTGATCAATATTTCCAAAACAATAATATTTCGAAATATTTTTACTACGCCACTGTATTTTAAGTAAAAAGTTATAAAATTATTCTTTTTACCTTTTTGATAAGCTATTAACCAACTGAGATACATAGTGGTACCTAAAAATGCAAAAGTTTCAAATTCGCCAGGTACCTTAGGAACTAATATGGCTTTGTTAATAACATTTTTTGTTAAAAAAAAATGGGTTATATTCATGAAAACCGTTTATTAATTTGTTTGTTAATTATATTTTTAATAATAACTGAGATACCCTACAAATTCAACAAAATAAGACACCTTGTACAGGGTGTTTCATTGTAAATGGTTTAACGGGGAATCTCGAAAACCGTAAAGAAAATCAAAAATCCGATGCAGGGTGTTCCTTAAATGCATGCTAATATTTATGAAGGTAACTTTTGGACTCATTTAAAGAAAAATCTTTATATAAACATATGCCCTAAACGTCTTAATTTTTGAGATACAGGGTGTTAAAATTTTACCATCAATGGTCAGATTTTGCCCATTTTTATACCTTTCTTTAACTCGTTTGCTATTAAAGTTATGAAAAACCTTTAAATAGGTGAAATTGTGTAGTTTTTCCGTAAAATATTGGAGTGTAATAAGTTGTTTTTATGTTGAGCAATTTAAAAAAAAAACCTAAACTATGTTTCTTATGAAACACCCTGTATATTTCTATATCGTTTATTAGGCTCTCTTTGAGCGTTTTAAAAATATATACAAGGTGTTCCCTAACTACGGTACGAAACTTAAGAAGGTCACTTTTTTAGTAAGTTTATTAAAAAAGTTCCTACAAACATATCCCTACTTTGGAAAAAGACCGACACAACTCAAAAAAGCGAAGTTTTGAGAAATTTTTGTAATTAAAATATCTCGGTAATAAAAATTTTTAGCATTAGGCTGTTTTATCCTGGATTATGCTATACCTGTAGTTAACTTTATTTTTGGGCTAATGTCATACTACACCTTAAATCAACCCAGTTATATTTGACTTGTAACAGTCTTGCCGAATGGTCAACAAGTTCCGAAATTTCAAGACTGTTATAAGCGCTAATTAGACGCCGGCCGTACGAGTTACCTTTGTAATACTCTTGCATATAAAAATATACCATTTTTACGTTGTGTTTTATACAAAAATTAAAATTAAAATTTTTTGACTTGTGTCGGTCTTCTTCCAAAGTAGCGATATATCCGGACTTGCTTTATTTCTGAGCTACAAAGTGTTTAAATTTAAAAAATTCGGTATTTTTTAAATATTTTAATAACCCTTAAATCGATTTTATTATAATGAAATACACCAATTTAATGTAATAATGCACTTGTAAAGCTCTACCTAGATTAAGAAAATTGGGTCCAGGGGCGTCTCAGTGGGCACCACGTTATAAAAATAGGCAAAATCTGAACATAACTCTGTAGCCCCGAAATGGATCGCAATAGCCATAAACTGTTTTCACCACAGTTAGTTAAAAAAAAAGAGATCGGGGCTGAGATTCTGTAAGAAACATAAGGAAAGAGAGCCCAGATTCTATAAAATAATAAGGAAAGAGAAAGTGATTTATCTGTCACTACAGTCAGAAAGACGAGTTACAATTGGTTTAAAGTGACACTGTGGACATATAAATCTTTTTCTCTTTCCCTTTGTTAGTTACAGAATCGTAGCCGAGATCTCTTTGTATCGTAATAAATGTTTAATCAAACGGGAATCAAAGTTAAAAGGAAAGGGACACAAATTTATATGTCTCTTTGTAGCATTTGTCTTTGTCTTATACTTATTAAAATAGTTTTTTCTTTTCTTGCAGAAACAGAAAAATATCTATTACAGAATACGACTTTTGAAACAGATAAGGATCTCATTCCTTTTTCTATCCCTATTTTCCTTTTCCTTATGTCACTTACATACAGAATCTTAGCCTAGGAGTCCTTTATTAGATTTTTGATATTCTTAATGGTTTTCGAGATACCCGGCAAAACTATCGAAAATAAAACACCCTCTACGCAGTGCTTAAATTAAAGAAAAATATGTTTTTTAATTCCAGTTAAAATATTTTTAAGAAGGACATTTTTTTATTGCATAGGAAAGAAAATCGCCAGTGTTGTCTGTAAGGTATTTACAATAAATATTTTGTGATAAAAAATTGTTTATTATTTTTTTATAAGTTTGTCCAAGTTTATTCCTTATATTTTTTGTTTTATTTGATCTACAGTTTTCGCATAATTTTTACAAACCATTTCTTGGCATGATCATTTTACATATATCTCTAATATCTAATTTTTTAGCAAAAAAAACCTTTTCAATTTTTTTATTAAATAAAGATTTAGGCATGCCGAGAAATAGTTTATATTAATTTCCCTTAAAAACCGTACACCAAATAATAGTATATTGTGTAACAAGTTTTGAAAAGGCTCTTTGCACACAGGTGTGCCTACGGCTCGTACGATGCAATGAGGTGATTGCAAACGTGTTGCACACTATACTTTTATTCGACTGCAACTACAATCAAAAAAAAAATAAAAATTTGTTGTTAATTTATTTAGTTTTTCAACAATATTATTTACTTACAATAAGAATTAAACAAGTTTATATATAAATTAGTAAAATAACAATAAAATAATAATTGAAGTTATAATTAATTGTAATATTCGAAAAGTTTTCCAAATTCATTATTTTTTCTTCTCATAATGATTTTCAATAATGTTTAAAAAATATTTTGATGAATGTAAACTCTGAACTATGTTATTTCTTGGCAAAGGCTGCAACATGGATTTCGAGTGAATGTTGCTCAACGATGGCTTTAGAGACTCCATTATTTTATTAGATATTTGTAGTTTGTTTTTAATCGACTCGCCGATATATCCTTCTGCAACGGCACTGGACTCCCAGTCCCTATGGCGCTTTAAAGTCAGCAAGTCAACTCCTAAATTATCTTATATTGTGGCCGATGATCGCCGAAAGCAGTGACCAGTGTAGTTTTCTGGATTCGGCAGATTCAGGAATTCGACTATTTTTCTCGCCATACTTCCTATTTTCTTAAAACCAACAACCTGTTTCGTGCATTTGCCGTTGCAATAATTAAGAAAAAACCCTTCTGTTATATTTTGGGGACGAAGGGTAAGAGATTTTTTCAGATTTCATAAAAATTACCTGTAATGGTAAACAATCTAGGTAATTTATTCTTTGTGTGTTTTATCTTCACTAGTAATGCTGAATCGAAGTTTCTGATATCCTCAATCGTTAATCTACAGATCTTATTCCGCCTACAAGCTCCTGTTAATCCAATTATGTTACACAATAACAAGGAAAATAAGACAACCTTTACAATAATATTAAGAGGTGTCCTAATAACTCACCAGTCGTGAGGTAAATTTAAACATTTTATCTTCCAGGTAAGCGTGAGCAAAGGTTTGCACACGGCATATGCAAAACGTTACGTTCAAAATGACTTTGGCGTGCGTTTTTAGGCGTTTTACATAGCAGTCGTATAAAAAAATAAGTTAAGACGGACAACACTGGTAAAAACTTATTTTTTTCTGGTACGTCAAAGCATATGATATTTTGATAAAAATATGTAGATTGTTAAAAAACACCATGTAGTTTCAAAATAAGGACGTTTAGGAAATATTATGTATAAGCAACGAGGTTATAATTTTTTTTTAATAAGCTCGTTGTGTATAAGAAATAAAAACAAACCGTACATTTTTTAATAGACGCACATTAAGATAATATTATAAGCGTGTTATAGGAAAAGCAATTGGAAAAGATTTACAAAATGCGGTATATGTATTACGCCAAATTTGTGTAACTGCTGATTTCATGTATTCTGCAAAATTGTGTCTAATTCGTAAATTAGGCAGTAAATAAAACTATTACATTGGGGTGTACATGATTAGCTCTAGTTAGTTAAATCTATTTTTTTATTTTGCTTTCGCAAATATAAGCAAAATTTTAATTTTGCCGAATACATGAAATCGTCATTTACAAAAATTCGGCGTGATCTGTGCACTTATAAAATATAAAATGTATATTTTAAAAACCTAAAACTAATAATATTTTTCTATAATTTTTAAATAATCCATTATTGTTATATTCTTTTTACTTGAAAATTAAGAATAATTTAATAATATTTTATAAGTGCACATATGACGCCGAAAGAAGTAAATTTTAAATTCGTCGAAGTAGCTCAAAAATAAAGACAGATAGAGGCTTTGAGTTGTTTATAAAAATTATTTATTCACTAAAGCTTTATTAAATAAAATAATAGTATACAGGGTGGTAAATTTAAAAAACTGAAAAGAAAACGATTGAATATTTTAAGGTTATTTTTGAGCACCTCGTATGTTAAAATTTCCTAAAACTCATAAAGAGTATCTTTCGGCTCTTTACAATCAAATTTATCCTTTTGTTTGGATACAGTAACTTCTTCATCGACACAAGGAATTTTGTTTCTGTATTAATGATTTTCCATATTTTTTAAAGAAAATTGAATATTCTTAAAACCCTACAATTTAGTAAGTTTAATATTATACA
Organism: Listronotus bonariensis; assembly: GCA_014170235.1. Taxonomy (NCBI): domain Eukaryota; kingdom Metazoa; phylum Arthropoda; class Insecta; order Coleoptera; family Curculionidae; genus Listronotus; species Listronotus bonariensis. The sequence goes on along the minus strand of JACEGR010005019.1, from coordinate 32,843 downwards.
CATTTAAAGACAAACATAAAAAAGTCCCAAATATGCAAAAATATTCGGGGTTTTTGATTTTAAAAAAAATGATCAAATTCTTGTAGGGTAAATCTGAGTACCCTTTATATGAATAAAATATTTTGTTAAAATAGACTTTTATTTCTAATTTATATACCACTTAAAAGGAAATCTATATCTTTCATAGTTTGGGCGGTATGGAACCCCGACGGACTAATAAGGCACGTTCATGTAAAGTTTTTTTCTATTTTTAGTTAGAAAAAAACTCCCTAAAGTTTGTAGATAGAGTTACTGGACACGCCGTTTAAAAGTAAACCGATTTGTACCGCAAATTTTTTTGTTAACTGAAGGACTTAACTATACCACCTAACTATACCAGGATTTTTTTAACTTTGTAAAAAAGTTATTTTACATAAAAATGTTTGCTTGCTGTAGGATACACAGGAACATTTAAAATTGGGAATAAATTGCTTAAAAAACAAGACAAATAATGAATAGATGGAAATGGAACACTACATTTAAAAGTAATCGAAAGTATATAATGTTTATTTTTCTATAAGATATGGTTTTTCAGGAAAATTAAAGATATATATATATATATATAATGTTACGGACCTCTTAATTTAGTTTGTTAATTTATTTAAATAATTTACCTTAATTTTTCCAAGCTCTTTAATCACTTTCGAAGGTTTCCGAAAACGCCCGAATTATCCATTGAGAACTTTTATGCCATCCTGTATTATGGAATTTTTGCGATATTTCTTCAAAATTCTAGATCATTCGTCATTCTTCCACATTACTATAAATGGGCGAAGAAAACCTTCGAAGTATTAGTATTGATTCCACTTTTGTGGTGTAACGTTCGAGACATTGATAATTAAAGATTTTGTCGTTGTTGTAACCATAGTTACGTTTTATAGTTAATAAAGGTATAAAAACAAAGGTTTCGGGTTTTTACATGAGGTGTTTCGGAACATTTCGCTGTCAGAAGCGGAACAAAGTCACCCAAAGAAAGTGAAGAAGAACGAGATTACCCGAGGAAGCTGAAGTGGTTACGAAGATTAAATGCTAGTAGAGACCAGAAAGCAAACTGAAGCGATTAAGGAAATATGTGCACTAATTAAGCTAATAATAAAAAAACAAGAAGACCTTTAAAACGAAATGATGACCAGTTTAGAAGAAATGTAGTCCAGTTTAGAAGAAATAAAGCTTGAAATTTAAACTAGTCAAAAAGAAATGAAACAAGAATTAAAAGAGATGATGGTAAAGATCAGAGAAAATTTTAAAGGAGAATTTTATTACAGCCAAGATGAAATGATGTTGCTTGAGTTAAAATTTACCAAAGTAGATGTTAAAGAATAATTGGAAGAACAAATGCAGCAGACTGTACAATTGTTTTCAAAGTCAAGTGCAAAAAGTCCAAGATCAAGTCCAACAAGTCCAAGGGCAAGTGCAACAGGAAGTACAACAATTACAGCGGCAAATTAAAAATATAGCCAATAAAGGTGTAGTTTCAGGATGTGGTACTTCAGCAACTGTTATGACACCACCAACTTTTGACGGAAAGGTACCGTGGGTTACGTACCTTAGACAATTTGAAGCAGCTAAAAACAGCAACAACTGGAGCCCAACAGAAAGAGCACGAGCTCTTGTACTTGCTACTTGCTGTACTTGAAAGAAAAGGAAAGTGTTCCACATTCCCGAAGGAAAGCTGTCCGATTATGAATCGATTGTCATGTTTCTGGAGATGAGGTATGGCGAAACCCATCTACAAGAAGTCTATAAGGTGCAGCTTCAGAGATGAAGACAGAAATACAACGAAAGTCTTCAGTAGTATGAAGCAGATATTGTACGTCTAATTAACCTGTCATATCTAGCCTACTCGAAAGAAATAAAAGAAGAACTAGCTGTGGGCAGTTTCATTGAAGGTCTGCGTGATCCAGATAAAAGTTGAGCATTAAGTCAAGGGGTTTTTAAATATTTTAAAGTAATATTTGACCATTTTAAACCAATATATATTTTAAAGGAAATTTTTATAATAGCTTTTGGCATTTTACACAAAAAATTTCTTTATATACATTTTTTTAATAAAAAAATGTATATAAAGAAATTTTTTGTGTAAAATGCCAAAAGCTATTATAAAATTTCCTTTAAAATATATATTGGTTTAAAATGGTCAAATATTACTTTAAAATATTTAAAAACCCCTTGACTTAATGCTCAACTTTATCTGGATCACGCATCATAAAAAAATACTGGTATAGCTAAGTCTATCCGGGGACACATTGTACTTAAAAAAGTTGTCTGTTAGGTTTACTGTTTTTAAGTTTTAATTTTAAACTGCAATATATAAATAATAAAATTAAAACTAGGTAAAGATATAACATTTATTATTTTATAGGATTGTTTTCCCTTACCCTAGTATTAACAAACGAATCATTATAGCTATACCATACAGCAACTGGCATGGAAATTTTTGACAAGTCGTAAACTGGGGCATTAGAGTGATTGTATAGATCCATATTTTTGCATGTCCATAATTATATTTTCCAAAGATTCCTATAAAATAAGGTGTATTATACCTTATTAAGTAATGAACAGTTTTTTTATACAGGCTGTTATACAATTAAGGGCCACCATTAGGATCTCAGTTACGGTAAAAGATATAGGGTAAGTTAATTTGGGACAAAGTTGCACATTTTTATGCTTAATAATAAATCCGTTTTAAAAATTTAAAAAATTGCAGAAGTTTCATGATTATCTGGAAAAAACAAAAATCTTGCAAAATAGTTTGTTTTCTTACTTTATTTGAAGATATATTACATTATAAATATCATATTGTTATTGGCACTTTTTTATCCTATAAAATAATGCCATGAATTTAAGATCAAACGTTTCGTAGTTGACCCGCTATCATTAAGTTTGTTTTTTTAATGGACAAAATATTGATAACCTTTAATTTTATCCTAAATCAAACGACATATCACACTTTACTTTTTGCGACGTTTTGGACCTAAAAACCATCTTTTACTTTTTCTTCATTAAAAAGTATGATTTTATTACAAACGTTGCGGAAAATTTTAAGTAAGTATGCATCCATTTTATTTGACAGGTTACGATAAAGGTGATGGGGGCGTTTAATTGAACTAAATGTTTTATTTTAAAAGCTCTGGCTAAACGACCGCTGGCGGTTTGGCTCAATTTTAAGAAGCAAAATATCTACGTATATGAAAACCGCCAAAAATCTAAATGAATTTGTTAATACCGGCGGTTTTTACTTATTTTATCGATAGAAGCCACCGTCCGGCGGTTTTGCTTATAAAAACTATTAAAAACCGCCCAATAATAGTTGAAGTTAACCTTACCTTAAAAGTTATTTGTTTTATTGTTTATTATTATTTTTATTATCGATCAACAAACAAAAATGAAACTGGGAGATACTTTTGACTCCTACGAAGATTTTGTCGAAGCTCTTCATGAGAAAAAATATGCATGTACATCTTTAGAAAAATTAGGAAGAAAAGCCAGAAATATTTTAGCGGCAAGAAAAAGAACTAATCGTTTTATATATTTAAAACTAAACTATTACGAATTAAAGTATGCATGTATTGCATAGAAAAAGGCGAAAATAGTTACAAGAAGGGTAACTCATGAACACGGCTTATTTTCTTGAGCATATTATAAAAGTTTAACAATTGTATTTAAGTTCTTCCATAGCTACAGGGTTACGAGTTGACCTGTAAGCGACAGTTCCCGAGTTCGATTCCGAGTAGATATATAACTTCTTTTTTTTATATACTTTTTTCTTAATAATGTTTTACTTATTTTTCCAAATTTTATTTTTCATTGTTCATAATTTAATTTTCAGACAATGAATTTTCTTTTTTAAGAATTTTAAGTCATAGTTATTTCTTCGCCTTTTCTTCCTCACAATATTTTTTTAAAGTGTTCTTTAGTGTCGTATATTATTGGGTCCATGTGACGTAATAGTTTTGTTATGTGTCTTTTTAATTATGTGCCCCTAATATCCTCATTCCGCTATACTACTTCAATTTGTTTTTTAAAGAGTGCTATTAACTAAACTACAATAATAAAAAATAAAACCACAAAAAACTAAACGCTTACGACACACAAAATAAATAATTATTAAGTTTAGAATCACTTTTACTCTTTTTCGCTGGTTTTTAAAGTTTTTATAAGCAAAACCGCCGGACGGCGGCTACTACCGGGAAAATAAGTAAAAACCGCTGGTTATAACAAATTAATTATAATTTTTGTCAGTTTTTATAAACGTAGATATAGAAAACCGTAATTAAGCAAAACCGCCGGCGGTCGTTTAGCCAGTGCCTAAATTTTAAAACGTATAAGTAAATATATATAAATTACATTAATTTTTGTAGCTTGTTGGTTAAAATAAAAATAATAATAAAAATATTCATAATAAGTAGTAATGTAAAAAGATGGATGCCTATTTATTTTTAAATGAATATACAATTATTTCAAATTAAAAAATAACGTAAACTTCTAAAAACAAAATAACCAATAATTAAATAAAAGGTGCTTACCTATTTTTGTGTCAGATTTATAAGGCACAATTTTAATTTTGGTCCAGTAAAAACTAACCCTCATACTATTACAACTTATAACAGAGTACAAACAGACATACTAACCATCAACATACCTGGTTTATTGGTTTATTTGTTGCAAAAAATAAGAAATTATCTGATAAGTCTGTAACATAAAATGGCTTAAAATATTTTTCTCCTGATTTGTAGATATTATTTGTGATTAGAATATAGGTTCATTTTTAATTTAAAATAATTAAATGTGTAAGTAAAACAAAAATATTTAATTAACTTTTTTTATTTTCAGTCATTGTTTTTTCTTAGCAGTAACTTTTCAAGTTTATGCGTACTATAGGTTAAAAATCACCACCTATTTAATTTTAGAATATTTTATTTAGGAACTAACCAAAACTTGTAAATTTCTTTTTATAATATTCCTTAATTTTAGGCATTTTTAAATTTATTCTTTTAGGTGGTATATTTATTATTAGTTTCATAGATAAGTTTTGTTTTTTCTAACACAAATTAAAACTTATTATGTTAACTACCTGTTTTGGCACCTTGCATGTAATGTCTAAGTTGATTTATTGATACCGCGTCAGGCCAGTGCGAGCAGCAAAATGGTGTTCTCTCCTAAAACAAAGTACAGACTGTCCACGAATGTGGTTTACAAGATGACAAATGAACCAAAAACCTATATTTTCGAAAAAAGTCATTCTTCATAATAACTTTTGCTTGTAAAAATATATAAATTAAGAAGGAAAAATGTTATTTTTGTATACAGGGTTCGCAAACACTTAAAAAGTATGATTTTTCTCTAAAAGTAAATTAGGTACATTTATTTTTTATTTTTAGCGAAATGTTATTGAAAAAAATTATTATAAATAACTTTTAATTTCAATAAAAATAAAAAAAACATTGTAAATTGGCAAAAACACCTTAATGAGATTTTTAGGTCATTTTATCATAAAAATTAAAAATAATTTATTTTTGACCCCAAAATCCGTTTAATAAGGCTTTTTGATATCGCTGTAGTATTATTAAAGTCATTGAAAATACTATTCGATTATATTTTTTCTACAAGCAAGAATTTAAATAAAAAACGGCTTTCTTAAATTTTTTTAATTTTTGATTCAGTTTTCACCTTGTAAACCCCATTCGTGGACAGGCAGAAGAAAACATTTATAACTTCTCAATGTCAAAATATTGTAAATAAAACATATTAATATGTCCCATTATTAAGCAGAAACAGGTAATTTAAAAAATATATTATGTTAAAGGTAAAGAAATAATCACGTCTGTTTCTATTTTATTCTATTTTACTTACACTTATAGCATTATCCGAAGCGCCTAAAAATATTTAAGTGTTAACTCCTCCATAAGTAATTTATATAGCCACTTATTACTAAATCCAATATATTGCCAAGTTTGTACAAATGCAGAATTGGGCTCGAGAATCTTATAAATACCAAGAGTATCACACATCCACTAAAAAATCAATACAACATGTATTTACAATGAAATAATTTAGGGAATTTACAACAAAAAATCGCTGCAGCGCTGCCACATTAAACCTTTTCGAAATATAATACTGACTAATGTTTTAATAGTAGGGGAGCCCAAGATGCTAAATTTGCAGTAACTCAAGCTCCATAGAGATCTATTGGGTGGAAGAGCTTAGACAATAAGCAGAAAAAAATGTTATATAATGTATATTTTTTCATCGGGGCGTTAAGCGGGTACAGACTTTTAAGTGTGTTAATTTTTTTTATTATTTCGGCGTGTGGAAATCGTCAAAGTCGTATTAAATTACATATTTTTCGTTTTCCTGGAATTATTTTCTTTAAAATAATCAAAAAAAAACACTCTCGAGCATGTCAAAATCACGTTTTTTGTACAACTTTGTAGCCCTCCGCTTTTTTACGTCACTCTCAAATTGTCAGATTAGTCGAATATATACTCTTTAGCATGGAATTAGCTTACCCTTTCTTAATCTGACGCACACGACAATTTCTGATGAATATATTTTTGTCTTTTACGATCGCCCCTGTATACGGGGCTCATATTTGATGGAGGTATTTAATCGGGTACAAGGTATCCTCCGGTATAATTTTTCTGACGCGCTGTAGTAACTTCAGAAATACCCTCTTGGGCTCCCCTACCATAAGGTTATTGCAAGAGGTGACATTTTATTTAATAGGAAAAATTTAGTTTTACAAAAATGAGGAAGTAAAACTTCTTACTGTTTGTAATTTTCTTGGATACTATCTAATCTGGCAATGCGTATTTTCACACTAGCTAAAGGCATTTTTTTAGGATTCGTTGTTATCGCCTATACCGTACTGATGAGAATTAAAAAGTTTGCAAGCAGTCTGAGATTGGTGATCTCAATTAGCTTATCCTTTCTTCTCTTAACACCAAAAAATCGCCTGGGCTGGATGGCATACCAGCAAGTCGTTTAAAAAAAATGTGCTGCAGAGCTTGCACCTATCTTAACTCGGCTTTTTCGAATTTCGTACGACACAGGTACACAGGTATTTTCCAAAGAGCTGAAAAGCTGCACGTATTTAACCTATTTCCAAGAAAGGAGCTAAATCTCTTTCACGTAACTATAGATCAATTTCACTTCTCTTAGGTATTTGTAAATTAATGGAGAAATTCATTAACTTACAAATTTAGTAGAAAAGTATGGATTTTCTGGAATCTTAAATCAAGATCTACAGCAGATCTTCTCTTATTCGTATTTTACTGCTGAAATATGTCTCTTAAGTTTCTAGGTGAGTCTCAGATCTGTGATGTTGCTCTTGATATATCCAAAGCTTTTGACCAGGTCTGATATGCCGCGCTCCTTAACAAACATCCCTTCTATGGTTTTTCAATTAAACTCTGTACTTGGCTTTGTAGTTATCTTTCTAATCAACGAATATTAGTTATTGTGGATGAATACTCTTTAAGCTTCTACCGAGTAAATGCTAGAGAGCCTCAGGGCACCAACATTGTTTCTTCTTCACATTAGAGACCTTCTCTCGGCCACAGCTAATTGCTGATTTCATTTATAGTTTTGCCGACGATAGTACCTTTCATTCCAGTTTTTTTTCTGGTTCCTAAACCAATCTATAAACCTGATTTGCAAAGCAAACGCAGCCAAGTTTTGCAGATGAAATAGACTTTTAATCTTGTGGGCGTCACATTTGAGAATAACCTTAACTGGCATAAACACATTGTATTTATAGCCACGGCAACTTTAAACTAGCTTGGATTTCTCTTTCGAGCTAAAAAGTATTTTCCTCTTCTAATTCATACACTTTGAATATTGTTCTTATATCTGGGGCATGGCGTCCACCACAAACCTTAGCATTATTAATTCCATTCAAAGAAGAGCTGTTCGCCTCATTACTGATCCTTTACCTAGAGAACTTCTCCTTCTTGCATATCGCGGGCTGTGGGGGATATTTCGCTTTTTATAGGTACATTCGTGGCTTCTGCCCTGAAGAATTGTCCAGGATAATTCCTCCACTTACGGTTTCCAACAGAGAAATTTGTGGTTGCCGCACGTATGCATCCCTATACAGACCAACTGGGCAGGCATCGAACTTACTACTTTTTTCGTTCTTTAATCCCTAGAGAATGTTAAACCTGCTGAGGTTTTTCTTTCCCCCCAAATCTTCAAGTATTTAAATCGCGTGTTAACAAACTTCCTCTTACCTCGCTAAGACACTCACAGTACGTTAGTATTTAAGCTTTTAGCCTTTGACCATCAACCCTTAACATTCATGTTTCCATACAAAAAGAGCTTTTCGCCTTATTAATGATCCCTCGCTTACAGAAAGACTTTCTACTCTTGCCCATCGTCGGGGTGTGGGCGACTTACCACTTTTTATAGATACTTTACGGCTTGTTTTTGCAGCACCCAACAGAGAAACTTGTGATGATGCACGTATGCATCCTTATACGGCCCAATTAGACACGCCCTGAACTTCCAACTTTGTTACAGTCCAAGTACAATAATTTTAAAAAATGAAACGGAACATGTAGTAATCGTGGAGTTGACCTTAAAAGTACTTTTGATAACTAGGTAAAGTTTAATTTATTAACAATTTTGTAGGTACTAAAAATTAATTCTCTTCAACTTTTTTTTATATTATTCATCTGTTCATACTTACATTAAAAACTGTATAAAAATTATACAACAATCCCATAGATACATTTGTAATGTTATACATATTAGTTACTGGTGATAACAAACAAGCCAATAAAATGTTATTATTATACTCTGATTTCTCAGAACCAAGAACAAAAAGTTGAGTACTGCCTTGAGAATATCCTACATAGGTTAGTTTTTCTTTTTCTGTTAAATTTAAAATGTAATTAATTGTAGCTGGAACGTCATAAATCGCCATTTCATGATAGCTAAAATAATTACATACTTATGAGTAAAAAATCTTACACGCACACACATCACGCTTAACAAAACAAAATAAAGGTTCAGCATAACTGAATTGCTGCAAAATCATTATTTTTTGCAAAAAAATTAGCTAAGGAGCACAAATGCAAAAACCGATAAATCCACTTTGGGTCATTTTAAGATAAATGACAAACCGTTCTGTGAAGCGATCCCATCGAATCTTAAAAATGTTAGTATAGCTTGAGCCAGACATAATTTATTTTGAAAGGAATGTTGCAAAGTAAAATCAATAATTATGGTGTAAACAAACCCTTTAGTCAGTAAGGGCTTATTTCAGCACAAATATTACACCCGACGTATTTCTGGTTCCTCACCTCCTGTCAGAGGCTATGTGCTTCCGAAAAAGTTTGTTTACTTTATCATTTTTTGTGTACTTTGCGGTATTGCTTTCAGAATGAATTATGTCTGGCATAAACTACATCTAAGCTAAATTTTCTGAGGTCAAAGGGCACGTTATCCACTGTTGAAAAAAATTGAACACGATTTTTTTAAGAAAAACTGTTTGATTTATTATTTGTTAAGTTTTTTTTTGGTTTTATCGTAAATTGTTAGAAAAAAATGCAAAAACACTTTATTTAAAAGGTGCAATACAACCACAAAAAATATATCAGTTAACCTATTTTTATTTTTATTTACAGGATTTATCTGTCTTTGCATGGATGAGACGACTTTAACCTCTTTTTTTTAAATTAATATATATCTCAAAAATTCTTCTTACTTTTGATTCTTAAGAAAATATGACATGAAATATTACAAACCTAACAATAAAATATTATTTTCTTTTCTACCATTACGATTTAAGATATTCCTTCTGTCTACATAGACACTGATCAATCTGTAGGGGCTCAAAAGTAAGGTTATGATAGTTTTTTTTAACATTTAGTAAGCATGTTAAAAACTACCCTTTTGAAGGATTTTAGTCAAAGGCGTGAGCTAGTCTTTTATTCTTACCGTAAATAAAAAATGGTACTGTAAAAAATATTTAATACGCAACCGAGAGTGTATCTACAATATACCTGTTTTTTTTATCATTACATGATTTAAACTGCGCGTTAACTTTAGTTAAGTCCTTTACGTTATTTTTATTTAATGCGTCTGATAAAATGTAAATTCAATAATTTAACAAAAATACCGGTTCCATTCATAAATAACTAGAAACGTACTTTTGCAACATACTACAACCTTCTAAAATTAATCATTTTTTGTGAAACAAAGTTTATGAATTAAGTATGGGTATATTAAACTGCTTTAGTTTTGAAAATAAAATAAATTGCTGCCTAATTCAACTGCAATTGGAATATTTTTTGAAAATGTTTAAATCGTTATTACTCCTAATTAAAATGCATTAACAAAGTGCGGTTTTTACCATTTTGTAGAAAACTTTTTGGAAAAGGATGGTTACTTTAATTAAGGTTAAGTTATTCTTGTTTTTATTCTATAGAGTATAAAAAAATCCTATTTTTACAAAAACTTAGAAGCAAAATTCAAACAAAAATTGTTCTGTAATTATATAGTGGTATTCAATAGATAATTCTACACACAAAAAGAGTTTAACAGTTAACAGTTTATCACATCGGTCAATTTGTTCAAATAATTTTACATGTAAATAAGTACCCTTTCAAAACTTTATTAGAATTTTATTGAAAAAATAAAAAATATTAACGCCTCAGTAGCGTCGCAAATGTAATAAAATTTTATTTTGTTATCAATTGTTTTTTATAATTTTTGGACACAACAAACACTTTTCTTGGAAAGATTTTTATTTTTGCAAAAAAGTTATTAATGGCGTAGATATATTCTAAATGCTTTTCTTGAGATGCAGGGTGGTTATCTTTAAAAAATATATCTTTTATATATAATATTTATGATACAACCTTAATATTTTATTTAAATCTGGTTCTTGGTCACTACACATCAAAAGGCATTTTTTTTATAAAAAATATATTTTTTATTATTTTCAGTGGCGTTAATAAAAGATTTAAACTAAATATGTTTAATCAGAAACATAGTACGCTTCTGCTTTTATAGAAACAAAATTATGTTTTTAATATTTAATTACTTTTAAGCAAATTAAATATTCTGTTTCTCTTTGTTTTACAAATGGATTTCAAAAAAAAGGCATCCTATATCGATTTTTACATTATAGCTATATGAACAGTTTCATATTTTTTTAGATAAAAACTATTTGTCGCAAAAAAATTGCCCAAAATTAAATAAAAATTATAACAATAACCTTTCTTTTAAAAACGCAGTGGCGTACTATACTTTATATAAAAATTATATAAATAAAATATCCACTTGAATGCCACCAAAAAAAAATAAAAAAATATTTTAAATCCAAAAATGTCATCTAATTAGTAGTGTTTATGTACCAGATTTTCTTAAAATATTTAGAGTGGTATCACCGATAATATTAAAAGATATATTTTTAACAGTTTACCACCCTGTATCTCAAAAGTAAGAACACTTAGAAAATAGGTTTATGCTTTTTTTTTAAACACCAAGACGTAAAAAAAATGTTAACATGTGCTGTAAGCTAATCGATAAATGCCCTTAAATAATCAAAATACAAATTATTACGGTAATGCAATTATACTCTAGTAAGTAAAAAGAGCATTAAAAAAATAAATATTTACGCCATCGATAACTTTTTTTGCAAAAGTAAAATTGCACCCCGAGACAAATGTTCTACTGAACAGTACTATAGAGGATGCGTTTTTAAAACTTACAATGGTTATATTTTCCGAACCAAGGCAAATAAAAAAAAACGTGACTATTAAACCTAAGGGGAATATTTATTCACGTATTTTTGAAAACACCTCTATCAACTCCTTAAGCTGCACCCCCAGTTACTTAAAAATCTTAAATAGCAACACCCCATATGTGTCACTTCTCTGGAAAGCTTATGAAAAGTTCTTTTCGTTGGTCATAAAGGGGTTGGGGTAAATGCTACAATCACTTTTGGAAAATTAGATTTTATTATTTATAAAGAATGCCAAAAATATCCAATTAAATTATTCTAAAAATATACTGAACCCAACTAATAATAAATAATAATTCCTGTAGAGCTGACTTGTCCCCGAAAAAAGTTCTGGTTAGTGCTGGTTACTTCTGTTGGACAAGCGCTTAACGACCAAGACCAGTTGCTATAACTTTTTTCTTGAGGCAATTTACAAACAAAACTAACCAGAACTTTTTTCGGGGCAACTAAGCTTTTTACGAAGTATTTTTTTTCTGATTCTGGCCTTACAATCTAAGTGTTTTAGCCACGCCCTTTTATTTTATTTAATATTGTATTCTATATTTTTAATAAATTATGTTAATTCAATTGGACATAATGTGGTATTCCTTATAAATAATAAAAAAAAATTGTCTAAGATCCGAATAGGAAGCGTTTTTAACCCATTTGTTTACCTTTTTTATCTTTGGACAATCCACGAAGGCTGAATTCCTACATACTAACGTACCGTGGGTGTCTAAAGCAAGGTAAGAGTAATTATTTTGTTAACAGGGGACTTAAAAACTTGAAGATTTGAGAGGGGAAGGAAAGACCTCCGCTGGCAGTAAGTTCCACAGTCTAGAAACTCTAGGGATAAAAGAACGAACAAAATGGGAAGTTTTGGGCCTGTTCAATTGAACCGTATAGGGATGCATACGTGCGGCACCACGAGTTTCTCTGTTGGGAGCTGCAAGAGGAGGGACTATACTGGATAATTTGTCGAAGCAGAAGCCGTAAAAGTATTTATAGAAGAGCGATAGATCTCCCACAGCTGGACATTGGGCAAGAGGAAGAACTTTGAGTAAGTAAAGGATCATTAATAAGACGAACAGCTCTTCTTTTAATGGCAAGAATGCGGGTTGTAGGAGATGCCATTCCCCAGACAAAAGAACAATATTCCAGAGAGGGTCGAATTTGGGACACATACAAAGTGTATAAATTGAAAGGAGAAAATAACGAATAAAAACCGTGTTATAATAAAGATAGTATTTAAACAAAGGAAAATATGGTCATGGGGTTGCCTAAAAAACATAAGTCAAGGTGGTTTTAAAATTTTTGAGTGACCCTGTATAATGTCAGTATTCATTTTTTTATTGTACATGACAGTACCTTTATATAGGTACATATTTTTTCTTCGATTTTACAAATTTAAATATGCCCTTGACCTAATTTTTTAGGCAACTCTAAGGCGATACCTTGTTTAAATACTATATTTAATATAAAACAGTTTTTATCCGGTAAACAGATCGGTGAAGGTCACCTGCTAATCGGATCTCGTACTTCCTTTCCTTTTCTAAAATTTAAGGGTAGTTTTTGATTTTATCCTAAGTTTTTTATGACCAACCAAAAACAATTTTGCATAAGCTTTACAGAGAGGTGCCACATAATGAGCGTTGCCATTTAAGTAACTTCGGATGCAGCTTCAGGGTTTGATAAAGGAGTTTTGAAAAATACATCATTTATATTCTCCCTGGTTTTTAAAGAAACGGTTTTTTGTTTTAATTTTTTGGTGTTTTTTTGGTTCAGAAAATATAGACATTGTAAGTTTTTAAAAACGCACCCTGTATATTTTAAAAACATAAAATATTTTTGTTTTAGAATCTCACATTTGACAAATTTTCTTCAGAATCAAAAAAAAATTAATTGACGTTTCGCCAGCACAAGTGGTTGGCATCCTCAGAAGGTTCCTGGTAGACTACTTGCGTACTACTTGTACAGTACGGTTTTTATTAAAATTATTTATTTAAAACTCCCAGAAAACAAATAAACTATCAAATACTTTTGACAAAGTTTTTGTAAAAAATAGGACTTTTCTATTACACCCGGTAGAATGTTAAAAAGAAAAATTTTACTTAAAAGAAAATAGCCATTTTTTTCTGAAAAAGTTTTTCTACAAAACAGGAAAAACCGCATATTGTTAATGCTTTTTATTTAATAGTAATACCAGACCAACCAACTAAAAGAATAGTTAATGCACTCGACGACGCGGTTCCCATCAGGCTTTCTTCTTCCGATCTTGCCGGCACTGTTTGAAAGCCGCTTTGAAACGCGCCGCTAGAGAGTGCATTAACTATTCTTTTAGTTGATAAACTCTGGTGACACCAATTTAAAATTTATCAAATAAATCCTAATTGCAGTTGAATTAAGCGGCAGTATATTTAAACATTATGTATATTATATAGCGTGTCTACTTAAGGTCGCACCATATGGAAAACTTTTTTATTAATAATTTTATGAAAGAAAGTTATTTTTTATAAAAATTTTGCATGGTCTAAAGCATAAAATGCAATTATCATTTATTAATTTTTTGCATGGGTATACGAGTTATATCAAAAATATAAATTTTGCTGAAGAGGAACGTACCCTTATTTTTTGAAATATCTAGAATTTTTATGAAAAAAAAGATGTTTAGGATTAAAAATAACATTCAAACATGCAAACTTGAATATTTTAAAGAAAAACTTCTTTTATCCATTCTTTATGCGTCAAGGGTTAAAATTTAAGTGTGTTCATTAGTGCATACTTATTTCGAAATGTAATATGCTTAGCTTAACAACTGTCAAAATAGCAAAAAGTCACAGAAACGCTCGTTATCGTAAAAAAAATGTAAAATTATCTTTTTTGCATATTTAAAAGGTATTATTAATCCTTAACATCTTTTCCCCATAAAAATTTTCAATACTATGAAAAATAGGGGTAGTTTCTACTTGAGCAAAATTCATACTATTTGACATACCTCGTATACCACTGCAAAAATTATTAGCAAATGATTGCATTTTAGTTTTTAGACAATGCAGAACTTTTTATAATGAATAACTTTTTTGTAAAGTCAATAATTAAAAAGTTTTCCATATAGTGCGAACTTAAGTAGACACGCTGTATGTGTAGACGTTGCAAATAAATAAAAAATATTTTTTATGGCTAACAGTTGTATTAATTTAACTTTTATAAAAAGTAAAGTATAAAGTATATTGCAGATTTGTTTTATTGAAATGTACTCCTCTGGCGACAAAAATAGCATTGCAAAATGGTCTATTTTAGTTTCGTGCTTACTGGGTAAGCTATAGAATATTGCTTTGTTTATGGCGTTGCTGCAAGGCAATTGCCGTATAGAATATTAATACATATTTTTGTTTAAAATTTCGACAAAATTTAAATTAATAATGGATTGTTTCGTTAGTAGCCTACACATGTTTCCAAAAAAAGAAATCCTATTTAAACATATAATATTTTGAAATATTAAAATTTTATTTATTATACAGAG
Organism: Listronotus bonariensis; assembly: GCA_014170235.1. NCBI lineage: Eukaryota > Metazoa > Arthropoda > Insecta > Coleoptera > Curculionidae > Listronotus > Listronotus bonariensis. Next base: position 17,550 of record JACEGR010005019.1, on the reverse strand, counting down.
TAATTCTAAACATTCACACATGACCTTGGCAAATTACGGCTTGGAATAAACAATTACTAATAATGGGAAAATAAATAAATAAAAATTCTTTACTTAGGAAGATAATCAATTATTTTAAATAAAACGTGATTTCGTAGGACAAATAATGACCACTCATAACAAAGATTTTTTTCAAGTTTTTTATTCTTATCGCAAAAAAACAAACATATAATCGGAACCAATGACAAAGTACTAATAACTATACGAAAAATTTATCATGACTTGTTTTTTGGTTATTTTCTATAAATAAAAAAAAGCTTATAATTGGTTTTTATTTGTAATTAAAATTCACGTTTTTTTATTTGAGTTTAAGATATTTTTTTGTTAATAATAATTATATTGTTAATTATTTTTTCTAATCTTTAATCTAAGATAACATTGAAAATACTCATAGTGCTAATTAACCAAAATATTTTTTGCATTTCAACTAATTACAAATAGTTACTAATGGCAAACACTAAATTTCGGTGATCCTTTATAATACATTTAAAATAGTAAGTATTATACCTAAAGTTCCAAAAGTCGGGATCTGTATCAGGATCCAATTCTATATGACTTCTTGCAAACATATTACCTCTATTATTACCCAACCAAATGTCGTATCCTCTATCAGCCAATAAAAGAGGAAGAGACCTATTTGAGCCACTTAAAATCCAAAAGATTGACGAAGTTGTCATTCCATGCATAAAATACACAACTGGTCGTTTTTTTGAACAACCAATTTCATTCTTACCACATGGTATTCGTTGAACTGTAAGAAGGTAGCCATCTTTTGTTTGAATAGTGTGGTTTTCAACGTTATAGCCTTCCCTCTCCAAAAATGTGTACTAAGAAAAAATAAAAAATTACACCATTAGTGCCTGGGCCAGTAATCAAATGGACTTTATGATAAGAACAGTTTTAAAACGTTTTTAGGTGGGTTCCTTCTGACATACACGAATATTTATACCGTAAGGAAAGCGACACTTTAACCCAGCCTGTCAATGTCAAATGTTTCGGGTGTCGGAATGGGAAAATGGCGCCTGGACTTCGTATCTCGCCAAGAAAGAAATTTCTTCTTTATTTTCTATTTCCTGTCTATTTCAAACTCCGTAAAGTCTTTCGGCTCGTTTCGTACACACGAATGGACAACACGAAGCCTGGAAATAGAAAAGCGATTTGGATCTTTCTTGTCATTTATCCTGTTCTATTGTATGGCGTCTTGTATAAAGTGATCTCGCTCTTCTTACTTGGTGGACGTTTGTTTACATTTTTTAAAAGCGGGTGTTTGCGGGAACATTGACGGCATTGCAATTTGGGATCGCAATAATAAACAAATTTTTATTTAGTGTTTTGTAAAAATAATATATTTGTTTATGTTATGTTGTCATATTGTATTTTGTTTAAACTTTAACACCTAGACGAGGTTTGAGCTCACGAATTATTTTTTTCATTAAATCCATGCAATCTAAAACACCGCTTAATTTCAACTTTTGCTAATTGAAAGGGATTAATAATATTATATATTATCCCGCTAACTCTCTCCTTCCTTATTTTTTATACAAAATAGACAAAAGCTAGATACATTTTAATTAAGCAAAAAATAAACTATTAAAATCCGGAAATAAATGGACTTGGACTAATTAAAATATGAGTAAGTATGCCAAATAAATAAAACATATGAAACATAAGTGAAAAAATCATATATATTTTAAGAAATAACAAATCCATTTATTTAAAAGGGTGCATGCACCCTAAGTTTTCAGGACCAGAAGTCTATTATTTTTCCACTGCCGAAGAGGTACGAACTATTTAGAAAGAATAATACAGAGTAGAGACAAGAAATAAAAAGGACATTTCTTTCCTGCCTATTTCTTTTTCTATCGAATTACAGAGTGCGGGAGCGGGTATCTTTTTTGTCGGACAAGTTTTATAGGCAATTGTTAAAGATATGTGCCAAAAATGGTAAGGTTTATAGTCATAAAATCATAAGGCTCAAACACGTGTTTCGGGTGTCGGATTAGGTGGGTTTTGTGACTGTAACCCTAATGATTTTTGATACAATGTTTAAAAACTGCTTGTAAAACATTATAGTAAACTTCTCAGACAAAAAAGTGACGTGTTTGCCCAGTCTGACACCCAAAACGTTTGACATTGACAGACTGAGTTAAAGCGCCGCTTTCATATATGGCGGTATAAATATTCGTGGTAGACTGGTCAAGAGAAACCTCCCTAAAAAGGTTTTAAAATTGATCTTGATCATAAAATCATGAAGTCCATTTCATTCCTGGCCCAGGCACTTAGAGCTGCCAAGAGGGCGTTAAAAATGGTGCAAATTACCGGCACCCAGACTGATTTTAGGGGCCCGGACGGAATTGGGAGGAAGGAGTCGAAATGAAAGACGTAAATGAAGGAAAAGGGAGTGAGGACTTTTTTTTCAGGAGGTAATTTGGAAAATTTGTGTAAACCAAATTAGTTTGGAGGAAGTGAGGACTTTTTTCTACTCTTTAACTTTCAATTTGAGTCACATTTTATTTATTTGTGGTAACTAAGGGGACCCGTAACTTTTACTTGTACCGGGGCCCGACACGACTCTTGGCGGCCCTGCATGCACTATATTATATCAATAAGAAAAAAAAAGGTAATTATAAATTATTATCTGGTGTTCTGTAACACTACCGAAGAAATTTAAGGGGCGATTCTCCAACGAAAAATTATAACTAAAATTTACATGAACTTATAATGTAAAGGTCATACTTTTGCAACTACAGGGTGCATAAAACTTGTATACATTTTTACTTACAAGATTTAGTCCTAGTAGAGGATGTGAAACTTTGTACACATTTAAAATGACTGCCACAATGTTAAAAAATAAAAAAATCCTACTGATCTTTTAAAATCGGTTAATCTAAAAAGAAAATAATTTGACATAATAAATTAAAGGTAAAAATAACTATGAGTACTAGTCTTTGGCAGCATCCAATAACAAAGAATTGAATAAATTTATAACCTTAACAAATTGCTTAAAAAGAAATAGTCTAGAACCATTTTTAAATCGCCAAAGAAATATGTAAATATTATAATTCCATTAAACTTTAGGACATGATACTGTGTGAAATTATTATAATAATAAATTATAAAATCCTAATAAAAAGTGCTTGGTATGTTTATACAAGATGTGAGGGGCTAGTTTTAAAGTGTACAATCTAAATTTATACTTTTTAATACAAGAGTGAAATAAATGTCTTAAAAACTGTACATTTATGCGCTAAATTTAAATAATTTACTTTTTAGGCCATGCCTACATCCACGACAAAGTGTTTAAACATAAGAAAGAATAAATAACAATTAATACCTATATAAATTCTTTGTTTATTTTTAAATATAACATAAAAATCTAATTTTGGATTACACTTTGAAACTAATTTAGACGAAGAACCAATCTAAAACGGTATTTACCAATCGGTTATGTTGACGTTTAAACAATGTATTGTACGTCGTAATTGGTTAGACGCCTAAAATTGATGTAGGGTATGAGATCATTCTTTATTTTATTTTATAAAAACAAGTTTAAGAAACCTATTATCTGGGTCAATCAACTTTTATTTGACCTAGCGCAAAATCACTCTGTCCCTGGTAAAAAACAAAAATTATATAAGGGTTTAAATGTTTTATTGGTCACTTTTTTATTATTTCTTTGAAAACAAATTCTCAACTAATAATTGTTTTTATTATTTTTGCAATGTATTAAATTTCTTTTAGTTCTTAACGTTATGTAATATTACTTTCAATAAGAAATTTTACACATATGACTGTGGCTACATATAACCAATGACCCAATGTGTAATTTTACATTTTTTTTTAGTGCACTGAAAAAATTAGGTATATTTAAAACGGAATTGACGCCGTGATGGTATTTTTACAAAAAAAAAATTATAATATTCCAAAATTACATTCTACTGTGTAAAAATACATTTTACGTTAATGTAATATTATTTTCCAATTCGGAATTTTACACATATGATTGTGGCTAAATATAACCAAAAATTTTTATTAGTGTTTATTTTCGAAACTATAACAAATTAAACATGTCAAATATGTTTTTATTGGTTTCCAAAGAGACCTTAAAATATACAGGGTGTTTCATAAAAAAACAACTTTGTGTTATAACTTTAAAATAGAAGTCAGTGGGAAAAATGTAGGTGCGCCACTGGTTTTTACACACAAATCACTAATATTCTTTTATTTACATTTTTTTTATCTCTAATAACAAACGCGTTATCAGTGGCTGGCCAAATTGACAAAATTTAAAACACACTCTGAATCTACAAAACGAATTGGGTAAGCCATAATTTCCTTTTACCAGAATTTGTTTTAACAATTAAAATTCAGATTGTGCAATCAGATCTGTTCTATCTCTTTTAGTTTTCGCGCTACCCTACAAGGTCAACGAAGAGGGAGCACCCTATACTAGAACGTTTGTGTTGGTCACGAGCGAGAGAAGAATTAATTCAACAATTTTACTTTGTCAAGGCTTGGGAAGCCCTTACCTCAATAGTTAAAGGTTAAAATTAATATTAAAAAGTATCCATCCATATCTAACAACATAAAATAAAAACAAAAAAATTACAATTTTGACCTTAAAGTAAACAACTTGTGTATTTTATCAGAAGATCGTACGTATTTGCTGTCAGGTCAAAATAATTTTTAATTTTTAGTTTTATTGTATGTTGTGTATAAATGTTTTTAGAACTACTAAGACTGACCTATATTTTTGGATGGATAAAAAAACAATACTTAAAAGCTGTTTTTTTGTTGCTAAATCGAAAAAATAAATAAAACTTTTATAAAAGTTGTTTTTGTTTTTTTCTTATCAGTATTGGCTGTGGTGCCCATTGAGACGTCACTGTACCCAGTAATTTCCAGTAAGAGTTAAAAAGCGCCCCCAAGGTACTGTGCCCAATATAAATCAAATTGGTTTCAGGATATTCAAGATATTTGTTGAAGACCAACTTCTCAACTTTAACGCCTTGTACCCAGAAATAAAGCAACTTCGGATTTAGGTTTATATTAAGTTTTTTTTTATAAAATGACATAAAGAATTAGCCTTTAAAGTCTCGTAACGTAGTTAGGAAACATCCTGTATGTTTCAGTGTATTTTTAACATAAAGCCTTAAACACAAAGTTTTGTTAAAAAATTTAGTATGTTTCGGTAAAAAACAAATTAATTTATACTGCTTCAGCAAGTAGATTTGGTACATCGGCAAGTAATAGCATAACAAAACAGGCAGTACTAGTCATGCATGTTTACATGCTGGGATTTAGTTAGATTGTCTCTTTTCCTTACATTGTCTATGTGTTATGATATTTAGCTTAACCTGTATATTCATTCGCCATACACATTATATCTATTTAAAAATTTTGTTAAAATATTTTTATTGCACTTGCATTTTAAATTAGGAGTTGACGGTAATTCCGGTTAAATTAAAAGTAATTTAAGGTATGCGAGATAATACAAAAAAATGTGATTGGTCATTTAGTAATATAATATAAGGTAACACTTTAACAATAATATTAAAAAACTGTTAAAGGATGGGTGGAATAAGGTATTTTGTTACTCGGTATATTCTTCAAGTTGTTTATTTCAACAGCCGATTCCTTAAGTAATTTTATTAAAAAAAAATCAGATAAACATGGGACTACTAATTAATTATTCTTAAAGTGGTAAACCTAAAAATAAAATTTTAATATCACATACTTCCGTGTAATTGGTTGGTCTAAATATAAACCTTATTAGCAAAACCACAAAAAAGCAAATAAAAAAATCAGTAGCGTATTGACAGGTATCATTTTTATCTATTTCTTTAAAATCCAGGTGTCGCTCGAAACGCGAGTCTAATTTTAGTGCTAAATTAGTCCCCACAAAAGCTACAAAAAGAAGTATCTGTTAAAATAAACGACGCAAATTTAACAAAAAAGCCTAATAACAAATTTAACAAAAAGCCTAATAATGTCTGAACCACATACGATGAAGTTTGGTTTTCGGCATATTAAAAAAGGAAAAGGTTTTCTTGTCTTACCCGTATATTAGCATATTAATTAGTTAAATACCAACTTTAGAAACAAAAAAAGCATATTTTCGGTTAAAAAGAAACTAGTTTTTCTTCCTATAGTTAAATAATACTTTATAAACAAGGTTCACTGAAGTTGTGTTAATCCTTAGTATAATACCTTTTTTGCCAATTTTAAATAATTAGCCCAAAAAAAATGTTTACCAGAAAAAATGTACTTACCCAAACATGTTTAAAATATTTTATATAAAAACCTTCTAATATCACTAACGTTTGAATTTATTTAAATAACAGTTAAATAAAGTACTAATTTATCAATTGGCCAATCACCTCTGCTTAACTTTAAATTAATTATAATATTAAATTTATAAGAGCAGGAAATGAAAAAGAAGTTTAAATTATGCGAAAAATCATAAAAACACCCATCTTATAAATATAGAATTAGAATGACCTTAAGTACTTGTGTCGAAAGGCTAAGTTCAAATTAATTATGATGCAATTATTTTTCATTATAATAATTTTTAAATTTATATTTATACAACATAACAGGTATTTAAATATTTACTGTGGTTGACTGCACGGTAATCAAACTTTAGTCGGCACTATTGCTAACTTATTTATTATTGGAGATACAAAGTCGGTAAAATTGGTAAAGTTGTAGTATTTTTTTTTGCTAATTAACTTCTGATAAAAAAATAATTGTTGGGTTTTTGATTTATTGCAAAAATATTATTTTTTTAATGGAACACCCTGTATATTATACCACCATTCGAGAGATCTATGAAATAGCTTTAAAAACAGTCCACGTGATATTTCCAATTTTTACTAGTTAAATAGAAATTTGATAGTAAACTTGCACGTTTAAATGTAACACCCTATATATTGGATAACCATTTAATAAATAAAATGGTATTAGTTTTCGGTCATTAAATATAAACTTGAAAAACGTTTTCAATAAAAGACCAAAAAATATAAAATATCAAAAAATTTATTTTGGTGACGCGACGTTTCACCTTCCTTTTAAGGCATTATCAAGCCTAAAATGAAACAAAATCCTTGTAATTTTTTTTTTTGAAAAAATTTGTCACATGTAACACAAAACCAAACATACAAATCAATTCAAAGAGTTAATGAACAAAAGTAATTGAAAGTTTGATTTTTTTTAATGACATTTAAGAAATAATATTATGAATGCTCTTGAATACATTAGTTCACATTTTGATTAGCTTAAGTCAAACATTTCTATAGGTGCTATTTTGGAATGTATTAGGTTTATTTTTGATTCATGTGTTTTTACATTCAGTGGCACTATATATAAACAAATATATGGATGTCCAAGGGGGTCACCTCTCAGTCCTATTATTGCTGATATAGCTTTGTTTGCCATATAACAATAAACTGTTAATAGTTTTCTTTTCTCAATACCGTTACATTTAAGATATGTGGAAGACAGGAAGACTCTCCTTATTCTCCCCCATGATAAAGTTATTCATATCATTGACTCGTTTAACAATTTTAATAAAAGACCTAAATTTACATCTGAAATCCCTGAAACTGATATAATAAATTTCTTAGACATAACCATTACACTTAACAATAACTTATCCATTTCCACCAATTGGTTAAAAAAATACTTGGTTTGGGAAATATTTAAACTTCTTATCATACCACCCTATATCTCATAAAAGATCCACCATAAACAATTTAGTAGATTGTGCAATACTTTTATCGGACCCTGCATATCATGAAGCAAATATAAAACTCATTATAGATACATTAGATAAATATTCATATCCTCAACAATTTGTCCAGAAAACTATTAACAACAGAATTAATGTTCTTACCAAAAATCTCATCTTTCAGGCACAGATCAAAAACAAGATATATTAACTTAAAACACTGAAAAAAAAGATAAGTAAAAATACAGTCTTTTCATAATATTCACAAAAATCTAACCAAGTTACCTAATAATAATGTCCTACCTGCCTGGTCTACACAAAACTTGACTAGTTCAATTTTTTCATCACTTAAGGATAAGGATGACAAATTATTCCGTAGTAATATTGTTTATAAGGTTGAATGTTTAGATTGTAATCCCTCTAAAGTTTATATAGGTGAAAACCGTCAGTATAGAGGTTATATTAGCACAAATATAATATTCCAAAAAAACAACTCTAGTCATTCATGTTTGTGTCAACATGCCATTTCATCTTCACATAATTTTGATTTCAATAATGTGTCTGTTTTAACATTCTGAAAAAATAAATCAAAACGACTTATAATCGAGTCTCTTTATATACATAGTTTTGCTAATAATGTCAACATAAAAAGCGATTCTGACAATGTCATTTCACAATATTCCTATGTAATTTAATCCTTCTTTTCACTTTTCATAAGGCCTTTTGATTTGTTTTTCGTCTTTACTATATCTTGCAGTTACCGTTCCTGTTATTTCATATTTTTCTAAGTATCATGTTTCTGGTTTTTGAAGGATGCGGTTTCTTTTATTTATTATACCAACTTTCTACAACAATTTAAAGATGGCGACTAACAGTTTTACTTCCTTACATTTATTACCATATTTCTTAACACTTTATGCCACAAAAACATTTCAGTATGTATGGAAAGATAAAAACAAAACTTTAGTTTTTAAATGAGAGAATTTTACTGTATTTTTAACATTCCGTGGCATGTGTCCTCTAAAGATTAAAATATTATATTCTTTATTTTATAATTGCAATTTATGGTAAGTACCAACATTTCTGCATCCCCTTTATAATATTATTTCTCAAATTTTATACAAAAAAAACAAGCTCTCAATTACTTCTGTACATTAACTCTTTGAATTGTTTTGTATGTTTTGTTATTACCTCTGTTTTTATTTACATAAAAAATCCTAAAACCCCGAATAATACCGTTTAATTGACTTTAGGCAACCTACCAAAAATTCTATGGTATTAGGCAATAATAGAGAATTAAGATTTATTGACAAACCTTTGTTACAACTTTGACAATCATCATAGAGACGAGATTTGCTAATGGTAGGGGAGCCCAAGAGGGGATTTCGGTATTTACTACAGCGCGGGGATTAATATACCGGAGAATACCTTGTACCCAGTTAAGTACATTCACCAAATATGAGCTCCGCATACAGGGCCAATCATAGAAAACAAAAATATATCCAACAGAAATTGTCGAGCGCGTCAGATTAAGATAGGGTGAGTTAATTACATGCTAAACAGTGTATATTCCACTTAATCTGCAATTTGAAAGTGACGTAAAGGAAACAGAGAGCTACAAAAAAATCGTCAAATTAGCATTTTTGAACGTGGCTACTTTTTAATTTTAAAGAAAACAATTTGGGCATACCTAAAAATATATAATACGATACGATCGACTCGAACGATTTCCACAAGCCGAAATAGTAATAGTATTTTTTGACATATTTAAAAGTCTATAGCCACTTCCCCCACCGATGAAAAGGTATACATGATATAACATTTTTCTTCTTTTATCCAAGCTTTGCTTGAGTAAATCCTCATTAGCATGGTTGTCTCCCCTACTATAACCGTACATCTTCCTTCTAACTTAAATTGTATCCTTAAAAATCGAGTGTGCAGCAGGCTTGACACAGTTTGTAAGTTAACCAAAGATGACCTTGAGATACTATAACCCGATTTCAAGTTTCTACGAATTCAGAGTAAAAAAGTCGCTATTTTAGAGATATGTTTTAACCAAAAAATGTGAAAAATAATTATTAATTTGAAAACTCTTAGAAATAGGTATCAGATAATATCAGACAAAAAGATTAAGAAAGTAATGGCGTATCTAAAAATACTAAACTATACAGGGTGTTCCATATGAAATATCAAAGATAATATTACTTTTGGTATAAGCGGCAACGTTGCATTTTTAAAAATATCTTAAATCGTTAGATCACAAAACACTACCTATGTTGCCAAATTTAAAAAAATATATAAAAAGGTCCCGTTTTTCGTAAACGTCTAAGGTATAACTATCATCGACCGTAATACACCTTGTAAGCAAACGTTGGACAAACTTCTGCTTAGGCATAATGTCAATAGTGGTTATTGAAATATATATGTTTACATTTATAGCCATATTTTATAGGAAATAAAAAACAGTTTTAGGTTAAAGTTTTTTATTGTATTGGTTTATCATTTTAATTAATTTATTGTATACTAACAAATTAATGTCCTTAGCGTAAAGAAAATCCATGTGATTAAATCGATCATAAGGAACCTCATAGGTAAGCACAACATTTGGTATAGTCCTCAGTTCACGGTATAGTCTCTGTAAAAAAATAAAAAATATGTATTTTATTTTGTCTTTAGGCGTATATAAAGCCTATACCGCGTGGTGCATCGGCAGCTTAGATATCTCATATCGGCAGACTGGCCATAGGCAATCCCATGTAAAATCGTGGCATACCTGATCATTATGTATTCATTATAACATGTATCAGGTATAATAATATTACCATTTTATTTATATAAAAGCATATAAATTTATAATCAAATGATATACACATGATTACACTTATTTAATATAAATTTAAAAAATTATTTGCTAAAGCCCCGCATAGGACTAGTGTGAGAATGCTTTTACTGTATATGAAAATATACAGGGTGTTTCCTAACTACGGTACAAAACTTAAGGGGGTGATTTCTTATGTCTTTTTATGAAAAAAAATCAAATCCTTAAACATATGTTTGGCCTTAACTTCTGAGATACAGAGCGGTAAAGTTTTCGTCGATATTTTTTAATATCTTTAAAACCCTTTAATAAATTTAAACAAAAATTTGGTACCCTTATTTAATGAAATTACATGCTACATAGATTAAAATTATTGCGTAAAGTGGCGCCTTAGGCTAATTTTGTTATTAAGTCAATAGGTCAGCCAATATTTAAAGGTATTAATAGCAATTTTAAAGTTACTATGGAATTTTCTATGACCAGGGCCGGATTTAGAGGTGTGAAGGCCCTGGGGCAATGAGCCTGTGGGGGCCCCTTCAAAGTAAAAGTAAATGGAATTTAGTAGCCAAAGAAATATTGAAGAAAAAAAAGGGCCACATCAATAATTTAGTAATACATTTTTGTACCCAAAAAAAAATTCTCATCAATTAAAAATATGTACCTTTTCTTTAATTTTGTCAAAGAAAGAGAACTGTTAGTTCGTTGTGGGGACACCAGGGCAGTGGCCTCGCCGGCCCCCTCCTCCTTAAATCTGGCTTTGCCTATGACCAGTCTGGCAATGCATCACCCGTATAAAAACGATTGATAGAACTTAAATCAGTAGTAAAAAACCAGGCGGTCAGCAGTTCTGTCTAACTTTTAATTATGCCCCTTTTTGTTGCTCGCACACTATTTAAACGACGCGTTTATAAAGAAATAGTTGATTCCGTCTTTATTTGTATGACGCTTGTGGCTTCTTTGTAACTGGTTTTTAATCTAGCAAAAAAGATAGATTGATACGTTTGCCGTGTGAGAAACAAAGAGAATTATGCAGGATCCGGTACGATGGATTAAATATAGTGTGTTGCCTACTGGCATTTTATTATAGTTGAGCCATTTAGTAAGTGTTTTAGGTTAGTAAATTTACTCGTTGCGTATAGTGATTTTTTTAATTATCTTGCTGTTTCCAGGTCTGGCTTGTCCCTACGGTTAATCGGTCAATGACCCAACTAATTTGTAATAAAACAAAAAATAATAGCAAGTAATTAATCCTAATATCCTAACAAACAAAAAGTTCAAATTTACTTCTATGCGAAAACTCCCTAATAAGCAATTTATACAAGGGAAACTTCTCACCGGTCAGTATATTTTATGACCGAATTTCGGTATGAAAATGCAAGATGCCGCCCCAAGCAAAAAAGAAGAATTACATGACGTATAATACTAAAAGGTCAACGCCGCGGCCGTACGCAACCAAACAAACCAATTTGGCATTCTTTTGGCACATTCGCCAGATGCAAATTGGTTATTGGCAAACAGGGTTCTTGTTTAGCGATTAATTTTTACCAGTTAAGTACGATTTAATCGGTTGTAAATAAATGAATGCTGAGTTTAACTTTTATTAGAAATAAATCTTGGTGGGACATTTTTGGAAAATGTAAAATTACTTTTGTGCACTATTCCAATAACGACAGTAGAAAGTGAGCAGTGCTTTTCGACTCTAAATAGAGTAAAGACCATCCTAAGAAATACAATGGCGGAATCTTTGGTTAAAAATATTTACAATTTTAACGATCTAGTAATTGAACATATTTATCCAAACAGAGGTCTGTATATAGATAAAACAATAATTATAAAAAAATGATAGCATTAAAACGCTTTGCATTTGTGCAGGAAAAAAATGTTAATCTAGCGTTTTACGGTTTTTGCAACGGTTATTTGTATAGGTACATTTCTTTTTCGGCAGAAACATCACATTATTAAGATTCGCCCACTAAAATACAATATTGTTTACAAGATGAAAAAATAACACGTTGTATAGCGAGGAATTAGTTGATTAAAAAATTTGCCCTACCTGAAAAAAAAGTCACGGGCCGCGCTGTTTCTAGTATTTCTATTATTGTTATTCTTTATAAACACATTCTGCCATCCAACGGAAAAAAATCCAGTGTGTGAATTGGCTTATAATATACACATACGGTGTTTTTTCGTTGGTCGGCAGCATAAGCGTTTGATAATTTTGACTTTTTATAATATTAACTTCAACCTACGACATACTGGTTAGGCAAATAGGTATTGGGTTATCGACGAGCAAACCGACAACAAAGGATAACTAATTGTCATCCAATGCGAAATGTTTACATGCGGGTATTCACGTTAGACTGTTTCTTTTCCTTACATTATCTATAAACGACTTTAATTGGTGATTCTGAATAAATAATAAATAAAAGAGGTAATTGAAAATTATATACCTATTTTAATTTTTTTTTGGAAACTCAGGTTTTAAAAATGTTTAGGATTACATTACACAGTAAGGACTTTTAGTCAGTCACATCCCTACCCCTTCTAAACCTTTCAAAATATTCTTATAAAATTTGAATTGGTAGAATTTAAGCAAGGTCTTTTAAATGTCAATGTGACAGTTGGGTACTAAAGGGTAGTCTTATGGAACATCATTTTAAAGCACCTGGCAAGCAAGTACTTTATAACCCGAAAATCTAAATCAATCTTTTACTTGCTTTAAAATAGAATTGTTTTAATGATTATCTAAATACCTAATTACTACAATAATTATATCAAACCTTTCATGGGCGTCGCGCCAGGATTTCTAAATTATTTTATCTAAAAACTGAGAGATGGAACCCACACCAAATTTATACGAAATGCTTTACCTTGGTAAATAACTTTTTTTTTAATAAGAAAAGTTATTTTTTTGTTTGCTCCCCCTCCATCCCTAGCAAAATGTAATTTTTAGAAACAAATCCTCTATTTGTATTTTTTCGTAAATTTGATGAAATTTTATCGACAAATCCCACATTTTGTAAAATTATCTGTATTTTTAAAAAACTATTGCCAGTTAAAATATTTTGAAGCTAAATTTATTTTATGCAAGATTTTCAGATGCCCCTAATTGTCAGAAAAAGTATGATATTATTGCAAAATTTAAGGTTTATAAATAAAATTTAAATAAAATTACGAAAAAATTTAAATAGACAATCCACTTCTAAAACTTAAATTTTTCTAGGGGTGGCCAAACAAAAAATCAACTTTTTCGCAAATTCCTATATAAAAATTTTCTTTACCAAAGTGTTTCTCTTAGCATCAAAAGCATCTGGTATAGATTTGGTATGGGTCCCAGGTATCAGTTTTTAGATAAACTAAATTTGAAAATCCTAGCGATGCCCAGGCCTTATTAGATTTAAAAGTATGGCCATCCAAATATGGTATTTAGGTAGTTATTAAATTTTCGCCATTTTGTAGTGGATAAAGGCGTTGACTTTATATTTTAGGGCTTAGGCCGGGAGGTAGCAACGTCGGGAAAACAGATATTTTAGGTTGACTGATTTTTTTAAAATGTTGTTCTTTCTCCTCTTTCGGGTAGATTCTCGGCTGTCTGGCTGGCGGTAGCGCTTGCGTTGGCGCCCAGCTGTCACCTTGACATTAAGAGCTGTCACTGATATGTCAAAAATGCGGACTTTGGTCATATATTATTGTTACAAGTTTCATCAAAATATACCAAACGGTTCAGGAGTAAGAATGGGGGCGACCGTATAATTAGCAATGATAAAACTGACTGGAAATTAAAACAAATGTTTTGTAAATTTTAAAGAAATATATCAAACGGTCCATACAACATACAATAATGATACATAACCCTTGCAAGAACATTGTATTACGATGTCAGCCAGTATATACATATGTACTTTTAAATAGTTGAGTCTGGGAGCAGAAAAATAAAATTGACAGCTGTCAGGCAAAACCGCCATTGGATAACGTAAATATTTAGTTCGTTTTGAGCTAGCTACTCAAATATAAACAGAAAAAAATGGTACGCTTATGATTCATAAAAAAGATGCGGGTAGGGTACTTTTTTGCTGTTTCGATTGACTTCATATAAAATTTAATTGAGAGGTAGCTTCACTGTAGAGTAAGAGCCCGTGAGCGGCGGACCTTCGTCATTTTGTAAAAGCTGAAACTTTGTTAGCGCATTCTTCCAATAAACGATGGGAGAATATAAGGTTTGACTCATAGTGGCTTTGGCAGGTACCAGGTACCAAAGGTGGCCAAATTGAAAGTTAACTTTCGTCATTTTGTAAAAGCTGAATTTTATGTATGTTAATTGGGTACCTATTAGAAGATATATCCCCAGTCGGCAGACACTTTTGATAGTTCCTGCCCCGTGGCAGACAAAAATTTAGTCTGGCTGTAGGGGGCCCAGTTGTCCGAGTAAGTCCAATATTTAGTCCAATATTTCTGTTATTTAACAAGATATGAAAAAACTTTTTATAAAAGCTATAGTGTTTTTAAACGCGGATGATGTAAAAATATTTTGGTTTATACAGAGTGTCCCAAAAAAAAGTAATAACTGTAAAGTTATCTTCTTTTTATTTTAACCTCAAATTTTCTACCTTGAAAGTTAGCTAAATGAAAAGTTAACTTTCGTCATTTTGTAAAAGCTGACTTTTATGTATAGGTATTACTTGTGTACCTATTAGAATATTTTCCCCAGTCGGCAGACACTTCTGATAATTCCTACACCCTGGCAGACAAAAATTTAGTCTGGCTGCAGGGTGGCTCAAATGTCCGATTAAGTCCAATATTTCTGGTATGTAACAAGATATGACATTTTTTTTTTATAAAAGTTATAATGTTTTTAAACGCGGATGTCCTAAAAATATTTTGATTTAGACAGAGTGTCCCAAAAAAGAAATGGTCGTAAAAGTTTTTATTTTTTTAATTTTAACCCCAATTCTTTTACGGGATCGAATTTAGCATAAAAAGCACATGAAAGGTTATTTTATTTTGACACCCGCTGCAATATTGCCACATCATTTATAATTTAAAAAAACTTCCATAAAAACTTAATCGGACATTTGAGCCACCCTGCAGCCAGACTAAATTTTTGTCTGCCAGAGGGTAGGAACTATCAAAAATATCTGCCGACTGGGAAAATATCTTCTAATAGGTACCCAAGTAACATACATAAAATTCAGCTTTTACAAAATGGCGGAAGTTAACTTTTAATTTGGTTAATTTTTAATGTGATAAAATTGCGGTTACAATTCAAAAAAAATAAAATAATAATAACTTTATAGCTATAACTTTTTTGGGACACACAAACCAAATTATTTTGGGAACATCCGCGTTTAAAAACACTATAACTTTAATAAAAAAGTTTTTTCATATCTTGTTAAATACCGGAAATATTGGACTTAATCGGACATTTAAGCAAGACTAAATTTTTGTCTGCCAGGGGAAAGGAACTATCAGAAGTGTCTGCCGACTGGGGAAACATCTTCTAATAGGTACCCAAGTAACATACATAAAATTCAGCTTTTACAAAATAACAAAAGTTACCTTTTTATTTAGTTAACTTTCAAGGTAAAAAGTTGGGGTTAAAATTTAAAAAAAAACTTTACAGATATTGCTTTTTTTGAGACACTCTGTATAAACCAAAATATTATTAGGACATCCGCGTTTAAAAACAATATAAATTTTATAAAAAAGGTTTTGTCATATCTTGATAAATAACAGAATAATTGGACTTAATCTGACATTTGAGCCACACTGCAGCCAAACTAAATTTTTGTGTGCCAGGGTGTAGAAATTATCAGAACTGTCTGCCGACTAAGGAAAAATTTTCTAATAGGTAGACAAGTAATATACATAAAATTCAGCTTTTACAAAATGACGAAAGTTAACTTTTTATTTAGTTAACTTTCAAGGTAGAAAAATTGAGGTTAAATTAAAAAAGATAACTTTACAGATATTACTTTTTTGGGACACTCTGTATAACCCAAAATATTTTTGGGACATCCGCGTTTAAAAACACTTTAGCTTTTATAAAAAAGTTTTTTATATCTTGTTAAATAACAGAAATATTGGACTAAATATTGGACTTACTCGGACAAATGGGCCGCCTACAGCCAGACTAAATTTTTGTGTGCCGCGGGGCAGGAACTATCAGAAGTGTCTGCCGACTGGGGAAATATCTTTTAATAGGTACCCAAGTAACATACATAAAATTCAGCTTTTACAAAATGACAAAAGTTAACTTTCAATTTAGTAACCTTTGGTACCGGGTACCTGCCAAAGCCACTATGAGTCAAAATTCATAGTCCTCCCTCGCTTCTACCTATGTTGGAAGAATGCGCTAACAAAGTTTCAGCTTTTACAAAATGACGAAGGTCTGCCGCTCACGGGCTCTTAGACTACTGGTACGGAAAAAAGTAGCTTGGTCACCTGATCACTCCTAAAAATTTACGGCAAGATTATAGTGCACCAAAATTATTTTATTAGTCTAGCACAAGTATGTGGAGGATCCCATTACGCCGGCATTAAAATTAGAAATATCTCAAATTATTAAGGCACTGGCTAAATTACCGCCGGCGGTTTTACTCAGTTATAAGAAGAAAACTGCCGTTAGGCGGTTTTTCTATATCTACATATACGAAAACCGCTGAAAATTATAAATAATTTGTTATTATCGGCGGTTTTAACTTATTTTATCAATAGACGCAGCCGTCCGGCGGTTTGGCTTATAAAAACCGCCGAAAAAGTTAATCTAACCTTAATAAATATTTAGTTAATTTAACCCTAATAATTATTTATTTTGCGTGCCGTAAGTGTTTAGTTTTTGGTGATTTTATTGTTTAATATTGTAGTTTAGTTGATAGCATCTTTTGGAAAAACAAATTGGAGTAGTATAGCGGGATGGGGACAGACACATTACTAAATTATTTCGTCACATGGACCCAATAATTTA
>JACEGR010005018.1:0-78895 GCA_014170235.1 Listronotus bonariensis | reverse complement strand
GAGACGAGTAACTGGTCCTAACAATTTGTCCATTGTATTTATCTCTTTCTGGTTTAACGCAAGTTCCAATAAATATGTCTTTGTCTTTCACATCATGGCAGGCTATCGTAGATGGAGCAATCATTACTTTGCCCTGGTTGCCAAGTTGTTTACAATTTCTGCATGTAAACTTTAATGTCCTTTTTTGGCTCGCATCTAATTAAGAGAAAGAAAATATACCATGAATCGAATATTTAGAGTATTTTTACCTTTAATTGGACTTTGAATATTGACTTTTGTTAGTGATCACAGTGTATATATTAAATTTGTGCTTTTCAACAGATAATTTAAATTAATATTGATATGGTTATCTGTAAGAAAGAATCTTTATAAAAACCAAATAAATGACATTTTCAATTAGGTGTGTGTAATTATTGAACTAAACCCCAATATTTTATATTAATAGGAAACAAAAACAAGTACTTAACATTAAGGGCAAAAATAGCACAGCTATATAATTTAAATTTGGCGGGCAAACGATAAAGTCGACTCACGCGCCATCTGCGTTTACCTTCCTTGAAGACAGACAAGGAAGGCCCAACAGCTATCTCTCTCTCGGATAATTTATTTTCATTTAGTTGCTCGTCTCATTGTTGTCTCCTGCTAATAGGTCTCTATGACGCTCGAGTAAATCCCATTAGCGTTGTGGGCTCCCTAACTGTAAGGATAAAAAATACAAATTAATGATTCAAAAACGCATTATCTGTAATAATATCTGTACAACCTGTCGTACAACAATTTGCTTTACTCCGTGGGCCTTTTAGATATTAAGGATCAAAAAATGCAAAAAAAAATGAAAAACACAGTATAATATGCGTAATTTAAGCTCAAGATCCTTCAGGAAATTGATGAAACTTTTTCCTTAATAAAAAGGGAAATAAAATGTTCGCAAATTACCCTCGAAATTAAATCCATCCAGAAATGCATTCGGAACAGCTTGTGGGCGATTAAACCTCGAAGTTATAGCGTCTTAATGGGTGCCGCAAAAATTAGCGTCCGTGCGGTTTTTTTGCCGAACGCCTCGGAGTAAAGACTGTTTCCAACGGCCATTATAAATAAATTAAGGGCCGAGAAGATGAGTTATTTGTTAATTACGTATACGAGGACTACCTTTTTTATCTTTGGACAAACCACGAAGGCTAAAAGCCTAAATACTAACGTACCGTGGGTGTCTTAAGCGAGGTAAGAGGGAGTTTGTTGACACGAGACTTAAATACTTGAAGATTTGGGGAGGAAGGAAAGACCTCTGCGGGCAGCAGGTTCACAATCTAGAAACTCTAGGGATAAAAGAACGAACAAAGTTCGGGGTCTGTCCAGTTGGACCGTATAGGGATGCATACGCGCGGACCCACGAGTTTCTCTGTTGGGAACCGTGAGTGGAGGAACTATACTGGACAATTCTTCAGAGCAGAAGCCATAGAAGTACCTATAAAAAAGCGATAAATCCCCCACAGCCCGACGATGGGCAAGAGAGGGAAGCCTTTCCGTAAGTGAAGGATCATTAATGAGACGAATAGCTTTTCTTTGAATAGAATCAAGAATGCTTAGGGTTGTGGGGGACGCCATGCCCCAGATATGAGAACAATATTCCAAGGGAGCTCGGATTTGGGACACTTATAAAGTGTATAAATTAGAAGGGGAAAAATACTTTTTGGCTCGAAAGAGAAATCCAAGCTTTTTGAAGCTGCCGTGGCTATAGATACAATGTGTTTATGCCAGTTAAGGTTACTTTCAAATGTTCAAGATTGAAGGTGTCTTTGCTCTGTAAAACTTGGCCGCTCATAAGTAGAGGATGAGTATTTGATGACTCTTTTCGCGACAAGGAACCTGATTGTGTTTTGGATGCATTAAAATGGACGAGATTTTTGGCGCCCCAATCCAATATTAAATTAAGATCCTGCGAAAGAGATATCTGCATCGCTCTGCGTTTGTTTTCCAAGTCAGGTTTAGTGATGGGTTTAGGAACCTGAAAACTGGAGTGAAGGGTACTATCATCGGCGAATCTATGAATGGAATTAGTTGCGGACGAGAGAAGGTCGTTGATGTGAAGAAGAAGCAGCGTTGGTGCCAAAACTGAGCCCTGAGGGACTCCAGCATTTACTTGGTGAAAGCATGAAGAATGGCCGTCCACAATAACTGATATACGACGATCAGATAGATAAGTAGAGAGCCAAGTACAGAATTTAGTTGAAAGACCATAGGAAGGAAGTTTATTAAGAAGTGCGGCATGCCAGACCTGGTCAAAAGCTTTGGATATATCAAGAGCAACGATCTGGGACTCACCTAAAAACTCAAGAGACTTATTCCAACAGTGTGATACGAAGGAAAGAAGATCTGCTGTAGATCTTTTGTGACGAAATCCATACTGCCTGTCATGCAAAATTTTGTGTTTTTCTAAGTACTTAAGAATTTGTGAATTAATTAATTTTTCCATTACTTTACAAAGAACTGAGAGAATTAAAATTGGTCTATAGTTAGATGGAAGAGATTTAGATCCTTTCTTGGGAATAGGTTGAACACGTGCAGCTTACCAGCTCTCCGGAAAGATACCTGTGTCGTAAGAAATTCGAAAGAGCCGAGTTAAGATTGGTGCAAGTTCTGAAGCACATTTTTTAAAACGATTGCTGGTATGCCTTCCAGCCCAGACGATTTCTTGGTGTTAAGGGAAGAGAGGATACGCTTAATGTGTTTCACCTTAAAAATAATATCGGGCATTTTATGAGGAACTGGGGTAACCGCTGGAATTGGATGATTTACTGGAGGGTCAAGGGTTGAATTGGCAGCAAATTGTTTAGCAAATAATTCTGCCTTTCCTTTAGCGGTGGAAATAATTTCATCTTCCAAAGTTAGTGGTGGGAAAGAACTGGCACAAAAATTCCTACTTATGTTTTTCGCAAAGGACCAGAAAGATTTGCTGCCATTTGAGCAAGAAAGAACTTTGTTTTTAATACGATTGTCGAAGGAGTCTTTGGCTTCAGAAATTGTTTGATTGTAGTAGTTTCTGGCTTCAATGCTGGCCTGTCGGTTTTCTGGACTAGGATCCTGTAAAAACTTCTTGTGAGCCTGAACTTTTAAAATTCTAGCTTTATCACAAGATTTGGAAAACCAGGGTTTTACCTGAAGAAGTGGTAAAAATTATGGCACTATTACAAAGCCATTCTGTAATAAAATGCAACAAAAGGACAAACAAACTAACAATTTTTTAAATTTTGGGAAATCTGGTCGCATGGTCCAATACTAATGAATAAAAAAATTACTTTGATTGATAATATACAGTGGGAGTTATAACTAAATATATGAAAAAAACCTTTAATTTTAAAAATAGAACAATATTGTATTACTTGTGTTGTAAAAAAAGTTAAAGCATTAAAGAAAACGAGAATACACCTCCCACAAAAATTATCAATCAAAATCACAATAAAAAATTGTTAGGAAAAGGTGTATAGCTTCACCTTTGCGTGCTAAGGTATGTACATACAGTAAAGTGCTTTACACTCTGCGCTCTCTATTATCGGATCCGTTAGACTGACAAAAAATGTTTAAAATCAAATTTGTAAAGAATTTTGTGTTATACAACTTTCATAATAAATATAAATGCAATTAAAAGTAAAGGAAACGAGATATTCGCAAAAAACTTCAGTAAAAAGATGACATATTAGACTAAAAATCACGATTGATTGCGTGCTAAGGTATGTACATACAGTAGAGTACTTTACACTCTGCGCCCTCTATTATCGGATCCGTTGGTCTGACAAAAAAATGCTTAGAATCAAATTTGTAAAGGATTTTGTGTTCTACAACTTTCATAATAAATATAAATGCAATTAAAAGTAAAGGAAACGAGATATTCGCAAAAACTTCAGTTAAAAGATGACATATTAGACTAAAAATCACGATTGATTGCGTGCTAAGGTATGTACATAAAGTAAAGTGCTTTACACTCTGCGCTCTCTATTATCGGATCCGTTAGACTGACAAAAAAATGTTTAGAATCATATTTGTAAAGAATTTTGTGTTCTACAACTTTCATAATAAATATAAATGCAATAAAAAGTAAAGGAAACGAGATATTCGCAAAAAACGTCAGTAAAAGATGACATATTAGACTAAAAATCACGATTGATTGCGTGCTAAGGTATGTACATAAAGTAAAGTGCTTTACACTCTGCGCTCTCTATTATCGGATCCGTTAGACTGACAAAAAAATGTTTAGAATCAAATTTGTAAAGAATTTTGTGTTCTACAACTTTCATAATAAATATAAATGCGATTAAAAGTAAAGAAAACGAGATATTTGCAAAAAACTGATTTTTTTGACGTTTGACCTTTCATAGGTCGAGATCCTTACACGATATCATAGGGGATTTTTAGGAGAGTATTTTTGTACTAAAATAAAGGTATGTACAGATATTCAGCTTATTCCGTGAGATTCGGAGATTGACCCTTTAATTTGACTAAGATGACTGGGTATATCCCGTATTTAATATGTTATTTTTTCTTTAAAATTAAAACTTTAAGATGCCTACTTCCCGGGTAACGATACCAAGCCCATGAAACCGCAATAAAAAGAGAGATACAGAAGATTTCGCGTAGATAATGATAAGGTCGGTGGCTTCTTTACTAGACGCGCGGACTCTACCAACAAAAAATAAATTAATGCACCTAAAAACATTTATATTCCTTTTTCAGAACTATGGGTCCACTTAAAGATTCCCTTACCCTTCAACCGACATCCCCTGCGCACTTACAACACAGAAGAGTCGCCTCAGAAGCGGCAGTACCAAGTACTTCAGGGCTATCCGGACAACTTATAGCAGGAGGACGTCCAGATGTTTTACCTGGAGAACGGGATATGGCCGACGGCATGGAAAGGTTAGGGACAGGGTTGAAAAGAAAGGATTCGGTGGCTAGGATGACGTGGGATGGACTTAACTACGTCGTAACGGTAAGTAAAGTAAAATTAAATCATTCGTATACATATGATAAGGTAGTTGTAGTTATGACTAGGGCAGTGACGGCTATTCAGGTGTAGTAAGTAAAGTGCCACTTCACCAAAAATAAATAATAAAACATAAAAAAAAACATATAACTATTATTCAATTCATTTTTCTCATTTCTATTCCTTATTTGTAAGATTCGCCATGAAAAATATAGCATATAAATTAACCGCTGACGCAAGTCGCTTTCCCTCCTCTTTCGACAACGCGACCAGTGTATTGCAAATATAAAACGGACCAAAGTATACACCTCATGGTTTTGTTTACGCTTTGACGCTCCGTTGCTATGACAACGCTATACTTGTCGGTGGCCAGAATCGCGGGTGGGAGTATCAGGTGTACTGCTTGGTAAATCACTAGCCTTAAAAAGATAGTATAGGTTTTGGTCGTTTCGTTGGTTTTCACATATTATTTCGATTGTATTCGTTTGAGTTTTATTAGCGACAGTGATTTTTCACAGGAAGAAATTAAAGGACAGTACAGAGCACTTTTCTATGAAATATTAGATCATATTTTGATGGAAATGCAAGTAAGATTCGAAGATTGTTACAAACTACAATTTCTTTGTCTTACTAATACTGCAAAGTTTGGCCAGAATATCCAAACTTCTTTCACTGATTCTTTTCAAAATTTATTGGAGATATATGCCGAATCATTTCCAAAAAATCAGCGGCTCAAAAATAAACTTGACCCAATATTTGCTGATGAAAGTTATAAAAATATTTCATTGCAGCAGTTAGTCAAACAAGTTGGCGCAAATAAAGACATTTTTACCGAGGCGTATAAACTTTTTTCGCTAATTTTAACGATATCGTCGAAAAGCGTGTCAGTGGAACGGAGTTTTTCTTGTCTTAAGCCTTTAAAAACTTTCTTAAGAAACACTATATCCCAAGATAGACTTTTATCTTTGGCCAATATTTAAATTCAAAAGGAGCTTCTACAGGAACTGATAAAAACTCAAATCATTTTATGAAGATATAGATAATTAACAAATTTGCTGCATTAAAAGATAGAAGGATTGATTTGGTGTATAAAATTTAGGGAAGTTTAGATATCAAGACTTTTCACTTAGACTTTTGATAGTTGAGTATTTTCAATGTTGCTAAAATGGTGAATGCGCTTTTTTCCCTCTCTGCACTACACCTATTTTTAGACCCTCGAGCCGTCGCTGGGTTTTTTGTATACCACAACTTAGCGGACACCTTGTATTAAGAACAGCCGAATGATAAACAAAGTCCATCCTTTTCCAAGTACTTAAAACTCCAAACGAACTTTTTACATTCTCCTAATATCCTTTTAAGAATCCGAACTTTTAATTGAATGATCTCGAATATTCTCAATCTCGATGTTAATTTGTTTTCATCATGGCAGTTTAAAAGACTCCCCGCCCTTTTGCAATTTATTAAGACAAAATTCTAATTAAAATTCTCCCCTTTCTTAGTCGATCCCCCAAATTTGTTGCTGCCGTAAAGAACGACGGGGATTGTTTTGCAAATCTATGCCACTTTATCTTCTGTTTTATCTTGGTTATTATAGATAGAACGATAAGACCTGCTTTTTATACATCTGTGGATTCTTAAGAAATAATTATACATTTTTAAAGGTTTAATTATTTTTATGTACGACCGGGAGTTAAATACAATTTTTTCGCTCCCATTTGAGGACGTAAAATTTCACTTTAACGCCCTAGGGAAAAAAGTATCAAAAAACCCACATTTATAAATGAGGGCATAAAAAGCATTTTTACGCCCTATTTTTTTTTATCTTTGGACAATCCACGAAGGCTGAAAGCCTAAATACCAACGTACCGTGGGTGTCTTAAGCAGGGTAAGAGGAAGTTTGTTAACACGGGACTTAAAACTTGAAGATTTGGGGGGAAGGAAAGACCTCCGCTGGCAGCAGGTTCCACAGTCTAGAAACTCTAGGGATAAAAGAACGAACGAAATGGGAAGTTCGGGGCCTGTCCAATTGAACCGTATAGGGATGCATACGCGCGGCACCACGAGTTTCTCTTGTTGGGAACTGCAAGAGGAGGGACTATACTGGATAATTCGTCGGAGCAGAAGCCGTAAAAGTATCTATAGAAGAGCGATAGATCTCCCACAGCTCGACGATGGGCAAGAGAAGGAAGTCTTTGAGTAAGTAAAGGATCATTAATAAGACGAACAGCCCTTTCTTTGAATGGCATCAAGAATGCTGAGGGTTGTAGGGGATGCCATTCCCAGACATGAGAACAATATTCCAGAGAGGGTCGAATTTGGGACACATACAAAGTGTATAAATTGGAAGGAGAAAATACTTATTGGCTCGGAAAAGAAATCCAAGCTTTTTAAAGCCGCGGTGGCTATAGATACAATGTGTTTATGCCAGTTAAGGTTATTCTCAAATGTGACGCCCACAAGGTTAAATGTGTCCCCGCTGGCCACTCATAAGCAAAGGATGAGTGTTTGATGATTTTTTCGCGACAAGGAACATGATTGTGTTTTGGATGCATTAAATTGAACGAGATTTTTTTTTTTTTTTTTTTTTTTATCTTTGGACAAACCACGAAGGCCAAAAGCCTAAATACTAACGTACCGTGGGTGTCTTAAGCGATGTAAGAGGGAGTTTGTTGACACGGGACTTAAATACTTGAAGATTTGGGGGCAGGAAAGACCTCCGCGGGCAGCAGGTTCCACAACCTAGAAACTCTAGGGACAAAAGAACGAACAAAGTGGGAAGTTCGGGGCCCGTCCAGTTGGACCGTATAGGGATGCATACGCGCGGAACCACGGGTTTCTCTGTTGGGAACCGCAAGTGGAGGAACTATACTGGACAATTCCTCAGAGCAGAAGCCATGGAAGTACCTATAAAAGCGATAAATCCCCCACAGCCCGACGATGTGCAACAGAGGGAAGCCTTTCTGTGAGTGAAGGATCATTAATGAGACGAATAGCTCTTCTTTGAATAGAATCAAGAATGCTTAGGGTTGTGGGGGACGCCATGCCCCAGATATGAGAACAATACTCCAAGGGAGGTCGGATTTGGGACACATACAAAGTGTATAAATTAGAAGGGGAAAAATACTTTTTGGCTCGAAAGAGAAATCCAAGCTTTTTTGAAGCTGCCGTGGCTAGAGATACAATGTGTTTATGCCAGTTAAGGTTACTTTCAAATGTGACGCCCACAAGGTTAAAGGTGTCTTTGCTCTGTAAAACTTGGCTGCTCATAAGTAGAGGATGAGTATTTGATGACTCTTTTCGCGACAAGGAACATGATTGTGTTTTGGATGCATTAAAATGGACGAGATTTTTAGCGCCCCAATCCAATATTAGATTAAGATCCTGCGAAAGAGATATCTGCATCGCTCTGCGTTTGTTTTCCAAGTCAGGTTTAGTAATGGGTTTAGGAACCTGAAAACTGGAGTGAAGGGTACTATCGTCGGCGAAACTATGAATGGAATTAGTTGTGGACGAGAGAAGGTCGTTGATGTGAAGAAGAAACAATGTTGGTGCCAGAACTGAGCCCTGAGGGACTCCAGCATTTACTTGGTGAAAGCTTGAAGAATGGCCGTCCACAATAACTGATATACGACGATCAGATAGATAACTAGAGAGCCAAGTACAGAGTTTAGTTGAAAGACCATAGGAGGGAAGTTTATTAAGAAGTGCGGCATGCCAGACCTGGTCAAAAGCTTTGGATATATCAAGAGCAACGATCTGGGACTCACCTAGAAACTCAAGAGACCTATTCCAGCAGTGTGATACGAAGGAAAGAAGATCTGCTGTAGATCTTTTGTGGCGAAATCCATACTGCCTGTCATGCAAAATTTTGTGTTTTTCTAAGTACTTAAGAATTTGTGAATTAATTAGTTTTTCCATTACTTTACAAAGAACTGAGAGAATTGAAATTGGTCTATAGTTAGATGGAAGAGATTTAGATCCTTTCTTGGGAATAGGTTGAACACGTGCAGCTTTCCAGCTTTCCGAAAGATACCTGTGTTGTAAGAAATTCGAAAGAGCCGAGTTAAGATTGGTGCAAGTTCTGGAGCACATTTTTTTAAAACGATTGCTGGTATGCCATCTAGCCCAGACGATTTCTTGGTGTTAAGGGAAGAAAGGATACGCTTAATGTGTTTTACCTTAAAAATAATATCGGGCATTTTATGAGGAACTGGGGTAACCGCTGGAATTGGATGATTTACGGGAGGGTCAAGGGTTGAATTGGCAGCAAATTGTTTAGCAAACAATTCTGCTTTTCCTTTAGCGGTAGAAACAATTTCATCTTCCAAAGCTAGTGGCGGAAAAGAACTGGTACAAAAATTCCTACTTATGTGTTTTCGCAAAGGACCAGAAAGATTTGCTGCCAGAGATTTTTGGCGCCCCAATCCTATATCAAATTGAGATCCTGTGAAAGAGATATCTGCATCGCCCTGCGTTTGCTTTCCAAGTCGGGTTGAGAGATTGGTTTGGGAACCTGAAAAGTGGAGTGAAGGGTACTATCGTCAGCATAACTATGAATAGGATTGGTTGTGGAAGAAAGAAGGTCGTTGATGTGAAGAAGAAACAAAGTTGGTGCTAGTACTGAACCCTGTGGCACTCCAGCATTAATTTCGTGAAAGCTTGAAGAGTGGCCATCAACAATGACTGATATACGACGATTAGAAAGGTAACTGGAGAGGCAAGAGCAGAGTTTAATTGGAAGACTGTAAGAGGGAAGTTTATTAAGAAGTGCGTCATGCCAGACTTGGTCGAAAGCTTTAGATATATCAAGAACAAAGATCTGGGACTTACCTAGAACCCTAGGGCAAAAAGTATTAAAAACGCCCGCATTTATAAATTTATGAAACAATAATAAAATTAATTAACAGTTTATTTAATTAAATATCTGTTAAAAGTATACTGATTACAATTTAAAACATTAACAGCTGGGAAATTTTCTCCTAACTACAAAGAATGCTTGTATAATAATTTCAGTCGTACAAAATATATTGTTTGCACCTCTGGCGTAAAGCACTTTTACGCCCAAAGCTGATTGTTGCCCGAGCTCCGCTAGGGCAACAACTTTCAAAAAATGTTTCCTAAATACCTGGTAATTTTAGCCACCATAACTTTTTAATTTTTTTTTTAATTTATCAAAATAAAATTCGATATACTTATCACCTAAATGTGCATTATTTCATGGATTCAGTTGTTTTCTGTTAAATCCCACAGTGCCATACCCCACTGCCCACTCTAACCAGAAGGTTTAGAATAATGTAACTTTTATTGTTATTATACTATATTATTTTTCATGGAATTTCCTTTCCAGACCCTCACAAGACATCGCCCAAGTCGCCGCTCCCAGCAAACCTCCTGGTCCAGAAGTTATCCAGCTGACGTTCCCCAAGCGCCACCTAGTGATGGATTACTGTCGCCCGATGAAGAAGCCGAAGCCTTTTTTGATAAATCTGAGGCTACGGAGGGTATAGATGGCGCTGGGGGTGATACTGTAGATAGGAGGGAGAGGAGTCAGAGGTTAAGGATTGTGGAGCCACCCTATCCAACAGATAGAGACAGGTATACTTATATAATAATATATTTAACCACAGCCTTCTTAAATTCTAAGCCGTAAAGGCGAAATCTGACAACACAGCACAGTAGGAATGTCTAGTAATGTTTAGAAGTAAACAGAAACAAGTTTGAACGATTGCTTAAAGGGTTTTTTCTGTTTTTAAAAGTTAAATCGTAGCGTGTATTTATTATATAAAGAAAAAATAAGTAATTAATTGTTATATTTAAAAAATAGGACTAGTGGCAATATGTCAATCGTTGTTTTTACGTTTAAATGTGCGCGTATAGTTGGTGCGTACGGCATATATTATGGCACAAACGTGTTGCGTTTCGGGCTGCAAAACGAATTACCCAAGTTATATTAAAACAGGGGGTTATCAAACAACATTTTATTTCCCCATAAACGATGAAATTAGGGAAAGCCTGGTTGTGCGCTATTGACCGGATAAGTGTTTTTTATTAAAAGTAAAAGTAGTACCTATACGGTATAAATATACCGGTAAGTTTACCAAAAATATTATTCATATAGATATTCTGAAAGTTATTTACTTAAGGCGGTTTTAGGGTAAATATAGTGGAAAACCTAATTTAAAGTTTTTGTTATTTTAAAGTGCATCTTATGTAATACGCTCTATTATTAGGCTTTTATATTTATAACTAAACACACATGCTTTTAATTGATTTTAAGTATTGCAAGTATTACTAAATAATAAATGATTAGTTAACTTTTAAAAAGCTACATTGATCTGTTCGCAAAAAATGCATAAAGCGGGGTAGAATATATCATAACAATTTGAAATTTTTAAATCCTTATCAACAAATTTGTAAAAGGCAGAAAAGTTCGTGATAAGTTTTGCAGACACATTATTGCTTTTTAGGGCAACTATAGTATTTTTCCTACGACCACTTGTGAAAATAGCAAATAGCACACTGATTTCATGCATAGAAAATGCGTTATATCACACTAGTGTTGCAAAGTACTTTACAGCACTAGTGTTGCAAAGTACTTTACAACACTGGTGTGATACATATTATGATGTCATTCTAAAAACTGCTATTGGTTTTGCAAGTGACATATTTATTGTAGTGACAGTAAAAAAACTTTTTATTTACCTTAAACGGTAGAACCCAAATTAGCGAAAATCATCTTATTTTATATTTATTAAAATTTACGAAAAAATAAAAACATAAACAAAAATAGACATAACCACAAAAACAACTTTCACTGACTGGCACAGTGTTGTCAGGTAAGTAGATCAAATTAAAAATCTCCCTTCTACCTTTGAGCACGTACTTTATAGAGGCAGCCTTGCCGCTTGACCGTTTGACCTAAAGCGCCAGAGAAAAAAAGCCTATAGATCAAATTCATTCCTCTCTTTCTTCGTGTACTCAAAAAACTAGTTAAATCTTTTTTAATCCCTAATTAAACCTAAGGCTAATACACACTTTATGAATCCACTTTCTTTTATCCATTCATAAATAGAATCAGACCCTTCCGACGTTGCCAAATGCTTTCCATATTTTGCATGGTAACTGACGTTTGGTAGTCGTTTTTGCTTACTTTTAGGACTTTAGGTTATGCATTTACAATTTTCATATTTTTTCTTAAAAATATGAGGAAAAACTGTTATTTTTACTTAATTTTATATGTGATGTTCAGTTTCATTAACTCGTTTTACCAATTTTACCCCACCCAGCACCCCTTTTCACTCCCCGGTCCCGTAAGTTTATTTACTGATATTTTTTAAAAAACGGAATATTTTGGATATGCACCACTTACGTTTAATTTAGAAGAGTGTCTAAAATATCTAAGAATCGATAATTTTTAAAAAACACTTATAATAGCAGAAAACCGTATTAAACTATTAGCGTTATTACCTAACAAAACCATACAATTTTTATTAAGTGAGGGCCTTTTTAAATTCCAAAATGATAAAAGTTATATAATGCTTCTAGGTAGGTGATTTTCGATGTAAAAATATTGTCAAAACAGTATAATATAGCAGTGAGGAAAAGTATATATCACACTAGTGTTGCAAAGTAAATATCACCCTAGTGTTGCAAAGTTCTCAATTGTTTTTTATTTTTCTGAACAGACAAACTTTAATTTATTTATTTTTTGGTGAATAATTTGTGGTCGTAGGAAAAATAGTGTACAGTACTCGTGTGAAAATGACTTTCTTACACTCGTGGGTTTGTCGCACTCGGCTAACGCCTCGTGCTACAATATTCCCACTCGTGTGAAATTAGTCATTTTTCACACTTATAATGTAATATACTATAAAATTATACCTATATGTTGTCTAAAATATCCTAAAAAAAATTAATACCTATATTTTGTTTAAAACACTTAAAAATTAATTATATTTAGCATGTAATCTATTAGGAACTCATTTCAATATTCCTACTGTACAGTGTTGTTTGCAACGTTGCCTTTCTTACTTCACGGCTCAGAGTTTAAGAAGGCTGTGATTTAACATATAAAATTAAGCAACTTGACAACGTCGCAATTTAGCGTTGTTGTTTGCTGTTGTTGCAGTTAGTCAGAGTTTGCAAAACCTTATTTATGGTCACTCACACCGTTTTTAACACGCTTTTATTAATTTCAAATGGAACGAGGGTGCCTCGTTAGCATATCGTAAAAGAGTATTTTATTCCGAAGAATGTGTGTTTTGTAAACGGTTATTCTTATAATATTATTATACAGTGTGTCCAAGATAAGGATCCTAAGCATGGGAGTCTCAGTACCTATTGGAGATACAGCTTAGGTTAAATTGGGAAAAAGTTGTGTTTTTTAAAGCTTACTTACATGCCGTTTAAAAACTTGAAAAATTTTCATGGCCTGCTGAGATATTTGGCAAAAACGAAAATTTGACTATATCGATTTTATTTTTTTCTGACTTTATTTAAAAAGATATAAAAACTAACAGCACTTTTTCATTGGCATTTTTTAGCTTCTACATGATGGTGTTTTTAGATTTTATACCCGACGTTTCATTTTCAAGAAACCATCATCAACTTTATTTATTTATATGGCTCGAAAAAAAGTACCCCCTGTATCTGATCCCATTTTTTATTACAAATTCAACAATGATGTGATACATCGTCATATTTTAATTTTTTGTTAAAAGAAAAATTGTATTTTTTCTATTTTTTAAGTTATATTGGGTAATTTTCTAGAAACCTGCGGCAACTCCGATTTTGACAAAATTTGGTATACGGGGGTTTTTGAGGCGCTGATCACGAATCTAAAAGAATTTTTTGCGGAAACGTTTCGTTCTTAAGATATTCATCATCAGACTTGAATTTTAAACTAATCCTTTTTTACAATATTCCCCCTTCTTTTGCACACAATTCTTGATTTAAGGCTAAAGTGGCACACAATATTTAATTTTTACCGTTTAAAACCCCATTTTTTACGTATTTTACGATATTTTTGCATTAAATTGCATAGCTATACTTTGAATCATTTCAATCCCAGTGTGTCATGAAGCCCTATGTGTATGTATGGTTGCCGCATTATCAAAAAACAGCCACGCAATTTAATTTAAAAATAATGTAAAAAACGAAGAAAAACGGGGTTTTAAAAGGTGAAAATCAAATATTGTGTGACACTTTAGCCTTAAATCAAGAATTGTGTGCAAAAAGAAGGGGGAATATAGTGAAAATAAGCTTAGTTCAAATTTGAACTTTGATGATGAATATCTCGAGAACGAATCATTTCCGCCAAAAAATATTTCAGATTCGTGATCAGCACCCCAAAAAACTCCCGTATCCCAAATTTCGTTAAAATCGGAGTTGCCGCAGGTTTCTAGAAAATTACCTTATTTTTAAGTAGGCCTTGCAAACAAATGCTTGGACGTTAATACCTGTTACCGTATCTGTAACATAATTTAATATCATTATAAAATAGTATTTGTCCTTATTACCCTGCTTGTCGAGTTGTTGTTTTTAGAGTAATTGTTCTTATTGTTACTGTTGTTTTTTAGATATTCGGCCGCGTCAGATACCTGGAGGAGGGATCAGGAAGAAGTACGATTAAGACATGGAGAACACCGCATAGGAGGTACCCGAATTATTTCATCTGCCTTGGATAGTATTCTGGATAACTCGGACAGAAGACAGTATGGAATGGGTTGGGTAGGAAAAATATTTGGGTAAGCAATATACTGAGTGTTCAAAAGTTTGGAAACGCTGAAATATCTTAGAGAGTTTTGAACTAAACTGGATGAAATTCTGTACTCCAGGGGCAAACCATACTCTGAATTCAGTGTTGATATCGGTGACGTTGCCAGATCTCCAGTCTCACAGAAATCAATTTAAAGTTTTTAAAATTGAAGTCACCACCTTCTAGATGTTTTGAATTGTACTGGAGCCATTAGTACAATTCTAACATCTAGAAGGCGATGATTCAACTAGATGACTCTTTGTTTGACCTCCGGACAGTGCGGACGTGCGTAGAGGACTACAAAGTTCTTCCCGGAGTGGCGGTTAGAGGTACCGTACGGACGTTTTTACCTTCGGGGATCAAGGAAAGATTCACGCTAAATTGACGGCATCTTTCTTCTGGATCTAAGCGCTGTGAGCGAAGATTCATATAAGCTGATGGTATCCTGTTTGGTGGTGAACACGAGGTATTTCTCAAATGGCGGGAAATAGATGGGCGTGCCATGGGAACTGTCAGTAGTGAAAGTGAAGGTTATACATAACACCAGTAGCAGATCTTGGTTTGACAGCCGACAATTTATGCATTGCATCGATTGTTGAATTATTTTGTTTTCTTTTGGAATTTCTGGGAGCTACGAGCTCGATTATCCAGATTTTCCGCCGACGAAGCCCTGGAAAGCATAGTCCGGAAGGGGGAGAGTGGTGGATTGGACCTGAAGGGACCATAACCAAGAAAAAAATAGAAATAGAAATAGATTCAACTAGATATTCCTTATGTCAAAACTGACGAGGCACCAGTTTGAAACTTGCAAGGTATAAAAGGTAATACCTAAGCAGATTACACCTATTATTTTTACTTAATTAAACATCTTTTCTGCAATTAACATAGTAGGAGAGCCCATGATGCTAAATGGGGATTTACTCGGGCATCATAGAGACCTAATGGTTGGGTTGGGGTATTGATAAAAAGAAAAAAATGTTATATAATGTATACATTTTCATTGGTGGGGGAAGAGGCTATAGCTTTTAAATATGTAAAAAAAACGTTGTTATTTCGGCTTGTGGAAATCGTTCGGATCGTATCGGATTATATATTTTTGGTCATCCTTAAATTATTTAAAAAAAACACGCTCAAGAATGTCAAAATAACGTTTTTTTACAACTTTGTAACCCTCCGCTTCCTTTAAGTCACTCTCAAATTGTCAGATTAGTAGAATATACACTGTTTATCATGTAATTACCTCACCCTATCTTAATCTGACGCGCTCGAACATTTCTGATGAATATATTTTTGTTTTTTAACGATCGGCCCTGTATACGGGGCCCATATTTGATGGGGGTACATAACCGGGTACAAGGTATCCTCCACTATCTTAATCTGCCACGCTGTAGTAACGTATGTCCTAAAAGTTTTGGCACAAAACTCATTGTCTTTAATTTTAACAAAAACAAAATAATATCAAGTTGCCTTTGAAAACAAAAGTTTATTTACTTTATTTACTGTCAGTTGAGATTTATTTATTTTGAAGTTTTCGCTTTAAGATGTCGTATAAATTCGAAATAAGAAAAAAGTATCTACAAGTTAGTTGGGCGGATACCCAAAGCTGAAATCTGTCGAATATTCCAGAATGAAAACATTTCACGCAGAACCATTTATAGAACAATAGCGAAGTGCGAGCAGGGAATACCATGTCTGAATCTCCCAAAAGTGGAAGACCACGTGCATTTACCACACAGAGGTCAGAGAGATTGGTGAGAAGAGCAAAAAACCAGATTGGAATGTCAACGAGGAGACTGGCTAGGCAATACAGATTTTCTAAGAGTACGATATCGTTGGAATTGAGGAGGAATGGTCTTAAATATCGAAAGAGACGTAAGTGCCCCAAATACTCTCAAGCGCAGTTTCTTCGTATACCAAGATGTTGGCGTCAACTGAGGCGGGTACATTTTGCCAATGAAAAAATCATTATTTTAGATGACGAAAAGTATTTCACTTTAACTAATTCTGAAATGAAGGGAAACGATGGATTTTATACGGACAACGTAGAGAAATGCCCTGACAATGTTAGATACAAACATAAAGCGAAATTTGCAGATAAAATCCTTGTCTGGTGCGCAATTTCTAACAGGAGTGTATCCCGACCTTTTGTGGGAAGAGTGAGGGGTGAAGCTTTGAATAGTCAGAGCCATATTGATAACTGCCTTTCCAAAACCTCATGAGCGACATTGGAAGAAATTTGCGTCTGGTAGAGCAGAATGGGCCACTCCACATAATCCGATAGTATAGTTTAGTTAAGTATTGAGTTGTAATTTATGATAACTAGTTAGTGTTTAAATAAATTTCTTCATTAAAAAAAAAAAAACGATAAATATTGTGTGCCAAAACTTTTAGGACATACGTTAGTTTCCGTAATCCTCCTCTTGGGCTTTCCTACCAATACTTAAAGAAAAAAATTGGACTTCTATACCATTGTATAGTTAATAATTAATAGTTTAAAAAACTAAAAAACACGCTTTTATATGCAACCGAACTAAAAATTAGAAAATAATTTTTCATTAAAAAAATATTGTCATTTCATAGTAAAAAGCGTGGGGTGCATTTTACTATTTTTTCATAACTTTTCCATCATAGATATTGGCAAATATAATAATTATAACATTTAATATATTAAGCACCCCACGCTTTTTACTATGAAATGACAATATTTTTTTTAATGAAAAATTATTTTCTAATTTTTAGTTCGGTTGCATATAAAAGCGTGTTTTTTAGTTTTTTAAACTATTAATTATTTTTCATTTTTTGGTTTTTGCTACTCTTGACAAAATGGCGAAAACATTTTTTAATGAACAAGAGTAGCAAATTTTAAAATTTTTCCAACAGATTGCAACTCACTAAAAAATTTCTTCTTCATTAAGTAGCAAAGTTTGAAATTTTGCCAACAGATGGCAATCCAGGCAATGTTTGGACCGTTGCCAACATATTGCAACCCACTAAAAAATTTCTTCTTCATTTAATAGCAAAGTTTGAAATGTTGCCAACAGATGGCAACCTAGGTGTTGTTTTTATAATATAATGGATTTTTTTCCTGGCGATCAAAAACAAGATAACGGGATACTGTTTGCAGATTATTGCATTGTCATGGGTCCTTAATACGTGTGCAAAGTTTCAAAGAAATCGAATAGCTGGAAGTTGGTTAAAATTAGGCTCAAAGATTCCGTTACATAGGCAGCCAGATGGATAGATAGATAGTTACAACCCAAGTTAATAAAAGCGTGTTAAAAACAGCTAGATTTCAATAATAAAAATGGCTATCTCATTGAAATTTAAAAACTTTAAATTTACTTCTACAAAACTGTCAATCTCACAATGTCACCGATATCAACATCGAATTCAGAGTATGGTTTTACCCTGAAGTATCGAATTTCGACCAATATGGTTCAAAACCTCTAAGATATTTAAGCATTTCCAGGCTCTTTGGATATACTGTATTACCAAAACACCTTAAATAAATATGAATAACCCAAAAAGTTTCTTTAGCTTATTTATTTATTGACACCATGTCTGGCTTTCCAGGCGGTCCTATCGGAAATCTGTAGTCCAAGATCCAGGAGTACAAGCGCAATTGGACGATATGGATGATCACCGACCGTACTTTACTTATTGGGTGACGACAGTACAAATTTTGGTACTGTTGATTTCGATAGCGTGTTATGGATTTGGACCTTTTGGTGTCGATCTGCAAGCGAGGTCTGGACAGGTTTTGGTTACCAGCTTAAGTTTGCAGCAAGTTGATTATATGGAGCCAGCGAATTTTTGGTAAGCGTAGACATCTAATTGAATCTTGTTTTTACCAAGTTGTATTCTTAATTAAGATTAGGTTTTCGTTTTTTAATTACCTGTATAGAAGGAACAGTTTAAAAATGTAAATTCGGTGCTCTTTGATAAGAAAAAAAAATCACAAAAAGTTTAAAGCAAATAAATCGGCATGCTTGTCTTCGCGGCCGCCTTTGCTATATTTCTTTTATGATATGCCGGTTGATGCAGCTGGTCATCGCACTATGGGATAGAAATTAATTTTTTTGGACAAAATTCTGAAACTTACCAGTCTAACTTAAAATGAGGTGCTTTTTACTGGAAAAATATTATAAATTATTACAAATGCTTTTGGAAACCTAAAACTTATTATATGTCATTATAAATTTACACCCCTTAACATTATTATTTTTATTGTACAAAATAAACTAAAATGTCAGATTGTTTGGTTAATTCGGTAGTATTCTAATCAGTGATCCGATGATTATTATCTCATATGATATACAGGGTACGATAATAGGTATGATTTTTTAATAATAATAATGGAATACCCTGAATTACCACCACCAAAATCTTTTAAAATGCTTTAAAAAAATACTACATTTGATGTGTCTATCTCAATTAGTTTCGGAAATATGACCATCCAAATCTGAAAAATAATTTTAAATTATTCTTAGAAGCGTAATAGAGATACATCTTTCCAACTTTTTTTATTTTTTAACGTATAAAATAAATAAAAAAACTGTTTTGTTGGGTAGATTCTGTAGAATCCATATCTTTCATCAGAATGCTTTTATCTTTTAGGATATACAGTGTAGGACAAAACATATTAAATTTTAAAATGGAAAACCTTGTAAATTATAAAAAATCTTGTGTCTGTCCCTACACTCATAAGTAGCAAAAAGTAGGAAGGCAATTGTAAATACAAAAACTGATAAAGAAAAAGGTAAAAAAATCTTTGACAAAAGTAGCGAGACTTCGCGAGACTGCATCGGAAACACAACAATAGCTCTTATTATTTAAATTCTTTTACTTTTTTGGTAAACAACGCTAATAATAAACTTAGTAGATTAAATGTTGTATATTTATGTTTATTTAAAATACATTTTCAAGTTTCTTATTATCCCAATAGAAGTTGTCATATCTTTTTATAATTTTGCGTACATATAGTTTGGAGTATCTACTTTGAAATACACAGCATGAGCCATTAAAATTTTCAAGTTGCTTTTTGGCCAAAATAATGCATTTCTATCCCATAGTGTATCGGCGCGTCGCTGTAAAGGATAGCGGCGCCTTTGTATAAAATAGTCCGATTGCAGGCGGCCTTTTTTGGTTTTTGTATTATTTTCAAAGGGTACCAAATTTGCGCTTTTAAAATGTTCTTACTATACTTTGGCTATTAAATAGGAAATATGTATCAACAATTATATTTAGGTTGCTAAAAAAGACTTGTTGTACTGGCATCACTTCATAGAACGGTCATAAGTTGGCTATGAATGCCACATTCTTAAAGTTGAAGATATGTTCTGTATTGGCACGGCGGATTCATTTAATTATTGATCAATTAATTATTCTTAAAGTTCAGTAAGATGAGAGATAAAAAAAAATCGGTTGTCTGCAAAGTTGGTTTACTGACGATAGTTGAACGTGACGACAAAAGAAAATACTGATGGAATGGTTGCATTTTTCAAAAGAAAATTAAACAATTTTCACCACATTCACTTTTGCAGCACTTCCCACTTGACGAAAACATTAAATGTATTATTGTATAGCAGCTATTCACGCGGAGGCCGATTGTGCCTCTTCCGCGCTCTCGCTTGGACTTCAATTATAAGACGTTATCACGTCAAGAAGAATACCTTTGAAAATGAAAATATTCAATTTTCGACGGAGTTTATCAACACGTGAGTGCTAAGATGAAATAAAAAAGGATTTGGTAAGAACTGTAAATTCTGTAAGACAGTTTAATGGTGGTTTTTTTTTTTATCTTTGGACAAACCACGAAGGCTAAAAGCCTAAATACTAACGTACCATGGGTGTATTAAGCGAGGTAAGAGGGAGTTTGTTGACACGGGACTTAAATAATTGAAGATTTGGGGGGAAGGAAAGACCTCCGCGGGCAGCAGGTTCCACAATCTAGAAACTCTAGGGATGAAAGAACGAACAAAGTGAGAAGTTCGGGGCCTGTCCAGTTGGACCGTATAGGGATGCATACGCGCGGAACCACGAGTTTCTCTGTTGGGAACCGTGAGTGAAGGAACTATACTGGACAATTCTTCAGAGCAGAAGCCATGGAAGTACCTATAAAAAGCGATAAATCCCCCACAGCCCGACGATGGGCAAGAGAGGGAAGCCTTTCTGTAAGTGAAGGATCATTAATGAGACGAATAGCTCTTCTTTGAATAGAAGAATGCTTAGGGTTGTGGGGGACGCCATGCCCCAGATATGAGAACAATATTCCAAGGGAAGTCGGATTTGGGACATATATAAAGTGTATAAATTAGAAGCGGAAAATACTTTTGGCTCGAAAGAGAAATCCAAGCTTTTTTAAAGCTGCCGTGGCTATAGATACAATGTGTTTATGCCAGTTAAGGTTACTTTCAAATGTGACGCCCACGAGATTGAAGGTGTCTTTGCTCTGTAAAACTTGGCCGCTCATAAGTAGAGGATGAGTATTTGATGACTCTTTTCGCGACAAGGAACATGACTGTGTTTTGGATGCATTAAAATGGACGAGATTTTAGGCGCCCCAATCGAATATTAAATTAAGATCCTGCGAAAGAGATATCTGCATCGCTCTGCGTTTATTTTCCAAGTCAGATTTAGTGATGGGTTTAGGAACCTGAAAACTGGAGTGAAGGGTACTATCGTCGGCCAAACTATGAATGGAATTAGTTGTGGACGAGAGAAGGTCGTTGATGTGAAGAAGAAACAATGTTGGTGCCAGAACTGAGCCCTGAGGGACTCCAGCATTTACTTGGTGAAAGCTTGAAGAATGGCCGTCCACAATAACTGATATACGTCGATCAGATAGATAACTAGAGAGCCAAGTACAGAGTTTAGTTGAAATACCATAGGAGGGAAGTTTATTAAGAAGTGCGGCATGCCAGACCTGGTCAAAAGCTTTGGATATATCAAGAGCAACGATCTGGGACTCACCTAGAAACTCAAGAGACTTATTCCAACAGTGTGATAAGAAGGAAAGAAGATCTGCTGTAGATCTTTTGTGGCGAAATCCATACTGCCTGGGTTAAGTAGTTCCAAAAAGGAATATTTGTAACGACACTACATTCAATACTATAGGATCATTTCAAGCTAAACAGGGTTTAAATGTTGTTTTTTCCTCACTTGTTTACTCACTAAGAACAACTCGTTTTACCTAAAGCCATAAAATATTAAAGAAAAAAAAAATCTTAACTTTATTATTATAATATGCTGACAAATCTTAAACCAAAGTTTGCTTTCTAAAAATGAAATCCTCATCAATCAGCTAGCCTCTCCTATACTTGAGACCAAACTTCAATACCTGGTTGGTGAAAACACCACCATACAGCATCTCATCGATTTCACTAACTTACGGAAGTTCTCCCAGCTCCAGGTTTAAAAGTATTGGACCATCCACTGTATAGCCCAGATCTAGCACCATATAACGTTGGGTTATTTTCCTACATGAAGAAAATAGCGTATAGTATACTAGCTTTTATGACATATGTAAATCTGTAGCAAAAGAAAGAAGAATTTTTAGCAACCTATGTTTGAAACATCATTAATAAGTGATATATTTTTTTTAGGGGAGGACCCAGAGCAGGAGATTTGATTCATTTAGGCGCGAAGTTCGCACCCTGTATGAGACTGGATGACAAGATCACACAACAGATAGAGAAAACGAGGAAAAAGAGAAAGAAACTGCTTGCTGTATTAGAAACGATGATTCGGGGTGTGTGCAGTCTTCGCAAGCAGATTGTTCGGTAAGACTAGAAAAATATAATTTTGAAAATTTCTGTGATATTTGAATATTTAATGTGAAATTATGTGAGATATTTAAAACAATTAACTAAGTTTTCTTTTTTAAATAATATTAATATGTAATTAATTTCTTGCTTTCCTTTGAAGGTGAGAGGATTAAGACCAACGGTAAGGATTTTTAAAAAGTGTGATTACTTCTTTTTTTTTTTTTTTTCTTGAAAAGAAATTATTGTTTCGTATTAACTTAGGCACTAATATTTAGAGCTGTAAACTGGCAAAACTTTTTAATAAGTAAATAGTCTGGGGAAAAAATGAATATGTAGAAAATGCCATGTAAAAACCTTTATGAGTAGTTTTAAATTTAGTAAAACATGAGCTATAAGAACTAATGGCGGATTTTATTAAAACTTGATCTTTTGTTTAGTTGATGTCGCGTTTACTGTTACATTGCATAAATTCATATTTAAATGAGTTGGAGTAGGCATCCAAACAAAACAAAGGTGATTTTTTTAACACCTTATGTAGTGTAGTAAAATGGAATACTTTATCCTCATGATAACTATCAAAAATACAATATTTTTTAACGGTAGTAGAAAAAGTTTATATTTGAATATAGTATAGATAGTGCTAAAATTTAACCTTTTTTTTAATTTTTGCCTTACTTTTTGTGAATATAAGAATTTTATATACAGCAACAAAAAAATTGTTTTTAAACCATTTTTTATTTCGGTAGAAAACTATTTCAACTTGGAAGAAATGGACATCTGGAGAATCCGGTCCTGGAGGCCGAATTTCTGGATCCGTTTGTGGTTTG
Organism: Listronotus bonariensis; assembly: GCA_014170235.1. Lineage (NCBI taxonomy): Eukaryota > Metazoa > Arthropoda > Insecta > Coleoptera > Curculionidae > Listronotus > Listronotus bonariensis. Next base: position 55,567 of record JACEGR010005018.1, on the reverse strand, counting down.
GACCCCAAGTAAGTATCCTGGATATTTAATATAAGCAATTTAAGGTAACAGTTCGATATAGCGGTTTTCGCTATTATAAGAGATTTTTGAAAAATTATTTTTCAGGGCGTTTCTATAAGTCGATTATGACACAAATCTGGGTGCGCGTTTTCCAAAATCCGTTTCTTTAATTTATTATTAATAAAAACATATTACGGGATGATGGAGTGAACAGGGGTGCTGGGTGGGGACGAAACAGTAGAAATCCTACATTAAACGCCCAAAAACACTATTTCACAGTACACACCGCACTTTCTGTTTACAAAAATGTCCAAAAATTGTTTAAAAAAAATAAAAATAAATAATAGTACAACAATCCCGTCATGGCTGTCACTGCATAAAAAAGAAGAGTTTGCAATAGAACTGTAAATGTCTTGCGATGTTGTCAAATAAAGTGAGAAAGTGTCAATAGCTTAAAAAAAAGGAAGATACAGGACAAAATTCATATGAAACATTAAGTTATTTTTTTCTTTCTATTATAATTTGTAGAGAAAAAAAGGAAAATACCTAAACATAAAGAAGGAGGCATTTCTACAAAAAATACCATTGTTTCTCATGGAAATGATGGATAATCCCCGAAATAGGCTTGGTGTTAATTCTTCATAAGAAGTTTGGCAACGCTGCTTCTATCAAGACTGTCATTTTTATAATGACGAACTTCATGTTATCAGCTGACCAAAATGAATTTTCCTTCTTTAATTAATGGCGGAAGAAATATCTCATATGTGTGGGATAGTTTTTCAAAAAATTTAATACTTTTCAAAATTAATTTACATTTTTCATGTGCCCCGAGTGCAGTGTATTAATGTTTTCTTGTGTTTGACGTTGGATTTATACTGTTTTGTCCCCACCCAGCACCCCTGTTCACTCCACCGTCCCGTAAATATGTTTTTATTAATAATAAATTATAGAAATGGATTTTGGAAAACGCGCACACAGATTTGTGTCACAATCGACCTATAGAAACCCCCTGAAAAAGTATTTTTCGAAAATCTCTTATAATAGCGAAAACCGCTATATCGAACTATTACCCAATTTAATATGCAATGTGGAACTTTTTTTTATATATTATATAAATTAAATTAGTTTGTCACTTTATAGTTAAAAACCTATTAAAAAAAAATAAGATTCGTAAATTGACCAAATTTTTTTTTGGAAAAATGTCTTTTTTATTTTTTAAAAATGTTTATTTCAAATTTTGCACATTGGCCTAAAATTTTATTCTAAACATCTATTTCAAATAACTTTTTTAGAGATCGAGCCAACTAACCTCTTTTTTGATATTTTAATTTAATTTTTAACACGCTTTTATTAACTTGGGTTGTAACTATCTATCTATCAATCTATCCATCTGGCTGCCTATGTAACGGAATCTTTGAGCCTAATTTTAACCAACTTCCAGCTATTCGATTTCTTTGAAACTTTGCACACGTATTAAGGACCCATGACAATGCAATAATCTGCAAACAGTATCCCGTTATCCTGCTTTGGATCGCCAGGAAAAAGAAATTCCATTATATTATAAAAACAACATCTGGGTTGCCATCTGTTGGCAACATTCCAAACTTTGCTACTCAATGGCGAAAAAATTTTTAGTGGGTTGCCATCTGTTGGCAACATTCCAAACTTTGCTACTCTTGTTCACTAAAAATTTTTTCGCCATTTTGTCAAGAGTAGCAAAGTTAATTGATATAACGTACTAAAAAATGGAAAATAATTAATAGTTTAAAAAACTAAAAAACACGCTTTTATATGCAACCGAACTAAAAATTAGAAAATAATTTTTCATTAAAAAATATTGTCATTTCATAGTAAAAAGCGTGGGTGCATTTTACTATTTTTTCATAACTTTTCCATCATAGATATTGGCAAATATAATATATTAACATTTAATATATTAAGCACCCCACGCTTTTTACTATGAAATGACAATATTTTTTTTAATGAAAAATGATTTTCTAATTTTTAGTTCGGTTGCATATAAAAGCGTGTTTTTTTAGTTTTTTTAAACAATTAATTATTATTGATTATCTTCCCAACGGACGCCCATGAGCCGGATGTCATTATTGATTTTTGGTTACTCGATAAGCAGAGGTGATTGCCAAAAAGTTTTTAATATTTTCAAAAATATTTTTTCCATATGTGTCCAACTCTTTGGCGGTCCCTGTATAATAACTTAGTTTCATGATTTTAAAACAATATTAGGTAATTTTCTAGAAACTGCGGCAACTCCAATTTGACGAAATTTGGTATACGGGGTTTTTTTGGGGCGCTGATCACGAATCTGAAAGAATTTGAAACGTTTTGTTTTTGAGATATTTATCATCAGACTTGAAATTTAAACTAATCCTATTTTACAATATTCCCCTTCTTTGCACGCAACTCTTGATTTAAAGCCAAAGTGGCCCACAATATTTGATTTTCACCTTTAAAACCCCGTTTTTCTACGTTTTTTACATTATTTTTGCATTAAATTGCATAGCTATACATTCTGATAATTTGTGGCTATACTTTGAATCATTTCAATCCCAGTGTGCCATGAAGCCCTATGTGTATGTATGGTTGCCGCATTATCAAAGAAAAGTCACGCAATTTAATGCAAAAATAATGTAAAAACGTAGAAAAACAGGGTTTTAAAAGGTGAAAATCAAATATTTTATGACACTTTAGCTTTAAATCAAGAATTGTGTGCAAAAAGAAGGGGGAATATAGTGAGAACAAGCTTAGTTCAAATTTGAACTTTGATGATGAATATCTCGAGAACGAAACGTTTACGCCAAAAAAATCTTTCAGATTTGTGATCAGCGTCCCAAAAACCCCGTATACCAAATTTCGTTAAAATCGGAGTTGCCGCAGATTTCTAGAAAATTACCCATTATTAAATTAATTTTGAAAATAAAATAAATATGAAAATATAAAAAACTGTTTTCTATTAAAATTTAAAAATGCGGATTTATTGATGACTGATTTGTTTTGATTGATTGAATTTTTAACAATATCATTTTTGTTTTTTATACGCCAAACAAATAATATGTTGGCGTTGTGTATTACTTTTTACAAAGGAATATTTTAATAAAATCGAATAATGAAATCATGAAAATATTTTTAACGCAACTCTTCGTATGACTAAATAAAATAGAAAAATGCCTGTTATTACAATATAAACAATATTTATTTTCCTACGACCACATGTGAAAATAGTAAATAGCACACTGTTTTCATGCATAGAAAATGCCTTATATCACACTAGTGTTGCAAAGTACTTCACAACACTAGTGTTGCAAAGTATAATATAAAGCTGTCATCGCTGTCATTGTTATTTAAAATAAATTTGGAGTTATCAGGCTGTTAATGGGATTTACATTGAAAAAGCCATGCAAAATTTTTTTAATGAGGACCTTTTTTAATTCTAAAATGATAAAAGCTACTAGGTAGGTGATTTTTGATATAAAAATATTGTTAAACAGTATAATATATCGCAGTAAGGAAAAGTATATATCACCCTAGTGATGCAAAGTTTTCAATTGTTTTCTTTATTTTTTTATGTGAAGACAAACAACTTTTATTGTTTTTTTTGGTGAATTACTTGTGGTCGTAGGAAAATAGTGTACATTACTTGTGTGAAAATCACTTTCTTACACTTGTGGAGTTTGCCTGCACTCGGCTGACGCCTCGTGCAACAATATTCCCACTCGTGTGAAATAAGTCAGTTTCCACCCTTGTAATGTAATATACTATTCTAGACAGGGTGATTTGATTGAAATTGATGAAAACTTTGATATCTATTGGTGCCTAAACGGTGAGATTTATCCACTTTAATAAAGAGTACCTTATTTTTAAGTTTTTGATTGTCTATAAAATGGCGCTCCCAGCTTTGCGGTAACTGTCAAAATAAAAAAAGTTATGATGTAAATAAATTTTAAGTTTTAGGTAAAGTGCCTCTCTGGCGGTATTTAAAAAGTACTTTTGTCTTAAAATTTTAGAATTTGCAAAGCTCGATTTGTGAGCCAAATATCAACTAGATTGGTTAAAAAATAAATGCAATATGGCGAAAAAATAAAATAAAATTGAACTTTGACGGCTTGTATCTCGAAAACGAATGACATTTCTACCCCTGCTTATTTTGTCAAGTAGAATCACCCCCTTAAGTTTAGTGATCAATTTTTGAATCACCCTGTATAAATAATATTTAATCACCAGAAAAAAAGCAGCTGGTTAGTAGTTATTTTTCACGACATCGTTTATTATATATGTTGGTGGTAGGAAACTCTTTGATGGAACCTTACATTTTGTGGGACAAATATTTTTTCGGTTTATATAGATAATTATCTTGAAAATAAGTAAACAGCGAAAATCCCTGTTGGTAATAAATTGTTAATATCTGTCAAATCAACACATTTATTTCTGCTACTACCAACAAAAATTGTTCTAAGGAAAAAGTTGAGCGTCTCGTCGAAATAAAGCTACGAAAAATTAGCTTGTAGGTAATGACTTGAAAAAATGGTCCAGGAATCCCTAACTAAAATTTTAAAGGAATGCCGCATTTGATATATCTATCTCTAATAGTTTTGTAAATATGGCCATTCATTTAAATGAACGTGGTTAGACAAAAAGCTATTTTTATTTATAAATGATAACTAATTTTTTTCTTCATCTTCCAGATACTGTGATGCCCCAGCCAGTGTTCACCCCTACGAATGGCCTGACGACATAACAAAATGGCCGATCTGTCGCAAAACAAACACGCAAATCTCCCAATCGGTGGCCAATCGCAGAGACAAAGCCGGGCCACGTGACAAGTTGGCGGAACACATGGTGTGCGAGGTGATCGGACACCCGTGCTGTATAGGAATCCACGGCCAGTGCCGCATCACCACAAGGGAGTACTGCGATTTTGTGAGGGGACGTTTCATGAGGAGGCGTCGTTGTGCTCACAGGTAACGCTATTAAAATTGGCAACAGTGTACGGCGGATGCGGTAATGACAACTTGTTAATGGTCATGAGTCATGAGGAATTGATAGAGGTCGCTTCCTATTCGGATCTCGTACTATTAGTTAGAAGTGTGGAGTACCACTAGGATCAGTACTGGGTACAATTTTATTTTTTAATTTACATAAATGATTTTCCAAACATTAAACAACAGGCTAAGTATACACTTTTTGCTGATGACACTACGGTAGCATTTGCAGCTGATAATATTGAAGGGGTGCTGGAGGTTTCTGTGGAGGCGCGGAACAGAACTGAGCAATGGTTTGCTGCAAATAGGTTGGTTTTAAACGACAATAAGACAAACCAAGTAATTTTCGCAATGAGAGATGTGGGTGATCTAAATGGGGGTGTGAGCGAGATTAGATTTTTGAAAGTTTCCTTAGAACTTCAATGGGGCTCGCACATTAACAACGTGTGTAGAAAACTAAATAAAAGCCTTTTTATTCTGGGAAACCTTTCAAGGTGCGTCTCACCAGAGACCTTACATACTGCTTATTACTCCCTTTTTCACTCGCATCTTTCATATTCTATCCTTTCCTGGGGTTATGCGGCTGACACGCACCGGGTGTTTGGCTTACAACGAAAGGCTCTGAGAGGTCTTGCAGGTCTGGGTTTTGGGGATGACTGCCGTCAGGCTTATATAAGGCTTGGAATCCTCACTGTGCCATCACAGTACATTTTGGAAAATCTTCGTTTTTTAAAGAAAAATATACTACGGCTCTGGCTTCATGCAATGTTTTTTGTTGGTTGATTCCTTAACTAAATACAGAGGTAAACCGCTCGCCAAATAATTTAAATGATATAAGCTTAAATATATATAAAAAAATCTTATTCCTTTTATTTATTTTTAGGTTTCCTGTTTGAATGACGTTTGCGGTATGATTCCGTTTTACTTCCCCGACGTACCCGATCAGTTCTACCGACTCTGGACTTCACTGTTTTTGCACGCCGGCGTTCTACAGTTGATCATCACTGTCATGGTCCAGTATTTCTTGATGAAAGATCTGGAAAAACTAACTGGGTCGCTAAGAATCGGAATCATTTATATCGGATCGGGCGTGGCCGGAAATTTGGCCAGTGCGATCTTCATACCGTATCGGGCAGATGTAAGTATTTAAAAGATTTAGTAAAATTATACTTTGTTTTATTACGTACAATTCTTAATATAATTTTTTCGTTTTTTACAAAATTATAGAGTAAGAGCCCGTGAGCAGCAAACCTATAGAAGGAACAGTTTAAAAATGTACATTCGGTGCTCTTTGATAAGAAAAAAAACACAAAAAGTTTAAAGCAAATAAATCGGCATGCTTGTCTTCGCGGCCGCCTTTGCTATATTTCTTTTATGATATGCCGGTTGATGCACCTGGTCATCGCACTATGGGATAGAAATTCATTTTTTGGTCAAAATTCTGAAACTTACCAGTCTAACTTAAAATGAGGTGCTTTTTACTGTAAAAATATTATAAATTATTACAAATGCTTTTTGGAAACCTAAAACTTATTATATGTTATTATAAATTTACACTCCCTTAACATTATTATTTTTTATTGTACAAAATAAACTAAAATGTTGGCTTGTTTGGTTAATTCGGTAGTATTCTAATTAGTAATCCGATGATTATTATCTCATATGATATACAGGGTATGACAATAGGTATGATTTTTTAAATGGAATACCCTGAATATTATATCACCATCAAAAAAATCTTAAAATGCTTTAAAAAATACTACATTTGATGTGTCCATCTCCATTAGTTTCGGAAATATGACCATCCAAATCTGAAAAATAATTTTAAATTATTCTTAGAAGCGTAATAGAGATACATCTTCCCAACTTTTTTATTTTTTAACATATAAAATAAATAAAAACACCGTTTTGTTGGGTAGATTCTGTAGAATCCATATCTTTCATCAGAATGCTTTTTAGGATATACAGTGTAGGACAAAACATATTAAATTTTTAAATGGAAAACCTTGTAAATTATAAAAAATCTTGTATCTGTCCTTGCACTCAGAAGTAGCAAAAAGTAGGAAGGCACTTATAAGTACAAAATAAAGAAAAGGTAAAAAAATATTTGACAAAAGTAGCGAGACTGCATCGGAAACACAACAATAGCTCTTATTATTTAAACTCTTTACTTTTTTAGTAAACAAGGCTAATAATAAACTAAGTAGATTAAATATTGTATATTTATGTTTACTTAAAATACATTTTGAAGTTTCGTATTACCCCAATAGAAGTTGTCATATTCTTTTATAATTTCGCGTACATGTAGTTTGGAGTATCTACTTTGAAATACACAGCATGAGCCATTAAAATTTCAAAGTTGCTTTTTGGCCAAAATAATGGATTTCTATCCCATAGTGTATCGGCGCGTCGCTGTAAAGGATAGCGGCGCCTTTGTTTAGAAGAGTCCGATTGCAGGCGGCCTTTTTATGTTTTTTTGTATTATTTTCAAAGGGTACCGAATTTGCGCTTTTAAAATGTTCCTACTATACGTTATTTTTGTCAGCGAATTACTTAAATAAGTAGTACCTACCGCCAGAGGCCCACTTACAGCCTTGCCGCCCGTAGGCTATTTTATTTTCGCCGCCCCCAGCCTTGCCGCCCGTAGGCTACTTTTACTTTATTTTCGAAAACTCCAAATCCAACAAAATTATTCATCCATGAAAAAATTTTGAAGAGCAAAAAAAAAAAAAGGTCCTCACTTCCATTTGCCGCCCCCAAAATCCGCCGCCCTAGGCTTCAGCCTACTCAGCCTAATGGCAAGGGCGCCACTGCCTACCGCGACCAACAGAAGGCGAAAGTAGTACGATGTCGCTTTGCTAATACGATTACCATCAGAAATTGATAGCAGTCGCTGAAGAGCCGTCGTCCCGATCAGTTAGAGTGAGGATATACGCAAAATTTAATAAAAATAAAATCCCCGATAAATGGACCCAGTATCCATAAGATTATTAAATTTATTATTTCAGAATAGGATATATTGATGCGTTTTTACAAAACATCGTAAGCGACATTCGCCAATTTTACGGGAAACGATTTTTTCTTCCCATCGCGTTATTTTTAAAGAAAAACCGAGATCTGAATGTTTTTATTTTAGATTTCTTCTTAATTTGAATTACAAAACAAACATATTTAACATTTAAGGTCAAAATTTTCAGAATCTCCCTAAAAAAATAGTTAATTTTTAAATTTTTTATTTTTATTTAATTTATCTTGACAACGGTGGCAGACTTGCCACCAAAACGTCGATTTTTAGTTCTCTATTTACTTGCTTTATTTTTTTTTTTGTTTTTTTGGTACTATTAATTTATTTTTTGGCGTGTACCCAAATAACTACCATTAATTAAATGAACCGCCGAACCAATATAGAACATATCTTCATCTGTAAATGTTCAAATAAAGCCAATGAAAAAAAAACATTTCCCGTAAAACTGACGAATGTCGCTTACGATGTTTTGTTAAAAACCCATCGATATATCATATTCTGAAATCATAAATTTAATAATCTTATGGATACTACCATTTATCGGGGATTTTATTTTTATTAAATTTTGCGTATATCCTCACTCTAACTGATCGGGCTGACTGCTCGTCAGCGACTGCTATCAATTTCTGATGGTAATCGTATTAGCAAAGCGACATCGTACTACTTTCGCCATCTGTTGGTCGCGGTATGTACTTAAATTGTTTAGGGTACGCTAAAATCTCACTTGTGGGTTCTATGGATTGGTATTCTTTGACATAAGTGAAGAGCATACGAAAGCAAGGTATGGGTCTAAAAAATTAAAATTAAACTATTTTTACCAACTGGAGTAATATAAGGTATATATAATATAAAAGAATAAACAATGATAAGCTCTAAAATTACATATATTTGCAACTACAATTGGTAAAATGGAAAATATTTATTTTATATTCAAATTTTAAAACTCGTGTCAAAGTTACAAATAATAATTTAAAAGAATATTATTTAACACAAACTTGGTGTGAAATTTTCTTACCGAATACCGCACGTGCTTAAATTATTCCGAAAATTTTTTCTCGGCCACGAATATTTTAAGAAAAATTCTCCTTCGCCTGCGGTTCGGGATAATTTTCAAAGTATCGTGGCCTTGAAAATTTCCGGAAATAAATTTGGCACTAGTGGTATTACAAGTGAAATTTTTTTAGTATATTCCTTTAAAATGATTGATAAACCTAACCAGAACTAACCTGATTAAAAAGTTTTCAGGGTAAAGCGTCCACAGAATAGTTCTGGTTGGTCTTAAAATATGATTATTCTAAAAAATTTTAAAACCCCCTGAAGTTTTCAGTACGAGCCGCCATTGAACTAAATACAATATGTGGCTTGTTAATTTGATTTGTCGTTTATTTCAGGTCGGTCCTGCTGGCTCCCAATTCGGCCTCCTCGCCTGCCTCATAGTCGAAGTGCTCAACGCCTGGAAAATGCTGAAACACCCCAACCAAGCCCTCTGCAAACTCCTTTCCATCACCGTGGTTCTATTCCTGATAGGCCTGCTACCGTGGGTCGACAACTACGCCCACCTGTTCGGTTTTCTCTTCGATTCCTCCTGAGTTACGCCCTGCTACCCTTCATAACCTTCGGCGAATACGACCGGCACAAAAAGGTGTTTTTAATTTGGCTTTGCCTTTTAACAGCGTTAATTCTGTTTATAATTTTAATGTTACTTTTTTACATAATCCCTGTATATGATTGTAAGATATGTTCTTATTTTAACTGTTTACCTCTAACGAGAGATTTCTGCGCTTCACAAAACATCAACTTCAAAAGGAAGAGCCCATAGTATGACAAAAATTCTTACGGTATATTGCCGTATTTTTAGGTGTCGTTCTTTTAACGTTTACGATTATGGTAACGTTGACGATAATGTTGATAGTATCGTTGCCGATTAAAGGAACGTGTTGTCGTACCGTTAAGCGTTCGTTGAGTTTGTTGTATTTTTTGTGATGACGAAATTCTAAAATGTACTGACTTATTATGTTCAAAACATTTTTTTTTACTACTGTATAAATAAAAACTTTGTGGTCCTAGCAACGCGAATGATAACGAAAGAGAACCTTCGTGTTACCTGGTTGCTAAGCGTTGCTAGCTACGAAAGCAATATTTTCAGCGCCTGGACAAAAAAGTTAGAGTGAAAAAAAAAGAAAATATGCTTGTGGGAAATATTAGGATTTATTTATAAAAAGTAACTAATTTATGACAAAATATTTTAAAAACTAGGTTAGGTATTGACATTAAAAGTAATTGTGCAATTTGAGCAATTAGCAAAAGAAATTGGAGAAATAATACTTGAATTAACAGTTTTTAAATTTGTTGTTGGGGTATCGTTATCACCTTTAACTACGTTAATATTCATATTTTTCACTGTTACTTCATTAGAGGAAATATTGGTAGGAATTTCGTGTAAAATCTTCTTTGAAATTTCCACCTTATTACTATAGGATTCAGCAATATATCCCTCCGCAACAGAAGAAGACTTCCAACCTTTATGCCTTTTTAAGTCCAAAATATCGACATCCGAAGCATTGGCAAGGAACGTAGTTGACGTTCTTCTAAAAGAATGGCCAGTGTATCTACTGATGTCTTCAAGCTTCAAAAACTTCGCAATTTCTTTAGGTACATTTGAAATAGTGTGCTTTCCAATTACTTGATTAACACATTTACCTCTTTCATAACGATACAATAAGCGCTCATCTAGAGCATTCCTTGGTCTCAGCTTAATATATTCCTGTAGAAATCTGACATAAGAAACTGAGCCTTCATCGTTGGTTACTACAAAGTTTCTTTTAACTTTATTTTTAGACTCCACTATTTTTACTATAGCCACGTCATTTCTTATTTCTACATCACTTAGCTTCATTCTGTATATTTCGTCTGTCCGGCATGCCCCAGCCACTCCCATAATGGCTATTACTTTCATTGCTAAGTAACTTTGATCAGGCGCGTTAAGTAAAAACTTTATGATTTCTTCCTTTTAAAAATTTTTGACTTTTTTGCCTCATAACCATCGTTTTTCCTTTTAATAAAAGCAACTAGTTTCTTGAACTCCGAAATATCTTGATTTTTGTTTACGGAAATTGTTAACTTAAGCATGGAATATACAGACCAGAGGGTTTAGAGGTGATAAAGACTCGGATTTTTCTTGAAAATACGCCAACATCACATTCTCGTCAATCCGCCCCACATTTTTTTGTAGCAAGCCATTCAGAAAACGATTTATATGTTTGATGGTACCTCTCTTTAGATTTGTCTGGCAGAAGTGAGGCACACGCAAGGTCAGCTGCCTTTTGGATGCCATTTTCATATTGATTTAACATTTTAAAATGGGAATGGATTTATACTAAATTAACAATAATTCAATATCTGACAAGTGCTAATGACAGATAATGTCAACAATAAATGTGTTGCTATGGATTAATTTTTAACAGGTAAAATTTCAAAATCTCTGATATTTCTATTAGAACATGATGTTAATGATTATTAAATTATGCGATACATAGAACAGTAGCAGAAAAAATATAATACATTACACGATGCGATAGGCCTTTCAGTGTTCGAAGGTTTTAAATAGCCTCGGCTTCGCCTCGGCCATTTAAAACCACCTCACACCAAAAAGTAAACTTTCGCATCTTGTAAATGTAAATAACTGTTTCCCAAAGGCAGACTATTTTTTTTTAGTACTTAAAAATATACAGTGTGTTTCAATTAAAGCAAGCAACCGCAAATAATTCCGTTATTTGTTCAAACCCTAAAACCTGTCAATTTTTCTTTTTAGAAGGAAACATTTGTTGTCAAAATTTCTTGTTAAGAGTTATCCTCTTCCTTCACAAACACAAATGTCAAAAAGTTCAAATGGAAAAAGTGGTCAATGATACCTCATCTTAAATATTTTTTAATTTTCTCTGTAACAGTTTTTAGTTTTTTTTTTTAATTGGTTCAGTAGTTTCGGGAGAAAATACACCTTAAATACCGGGTGCCCTAGATATTTTAACTTTCCTATTTTAAATATGTCACCCAGTATATTTTTACTAATTTAAATAGAAAATGACATTCCAAGTAAAGTGACGATGCATTTGCTATTCTTTGACATCTAACCCAAAAATATATTTTAATTTTAAATAGATGTTACTAATCTATTTTTTCGTGGCTATACTTGGTTCAAAAGTTTTGAAATGTATTAAGTCAGTATACTTATAAATATACAAGTAATTTGGTTAAAGATTTGTAAGGTTCACACAAAAATCATTGGTATAATACTTACATATAAAGCCTCATCTTTGAGAAAACAAAAAACGAAATTTAAGAAAAATTTACATTTTAGAATTAAAAAATCTTTCGAGTACCACAAATGTTTAACCAAACTATGAGGCAGTTTTAAAATTTGTTATTTGTTCAATTTTGATGTTATACAGGGTGATTAAAAAATCGGTCACAAAACTTAAGGCATTGATTTTACATGAATATTTCCTATTATAAAATAGACAGCATCATTTTTGAGTAAATTTTGTTTATATAAGTGATTAACCCATGTGCTGTTTAACAGCGAATAAATTTCTGTCATCCAAATTGATTGTTAAAATTGCTGAGAAAATGTTAAACTTTTCTTCTGTGTTGTTGGCTCTAATGTAAGTTTTTCAGGAAATAATCTAATATGTTGGGTAGTTTTATCGGTTAAATTTATAAATCTTTTGATATAATATACAGGGTGTTCATTTAAAAACTTTCCACTCAAGTTATCTTCGAAACGAGACAGATTTGAGAAAATCGCCGAAACACGTCAAGATATTTATTGAGGGGGAACGTTTTTACAAAAATTGGACGGCGCCCCTTTAACCCCTTAACCACCAGGGCCACCACCCCAAAATTCTTAAATGAGAAGGCGGGTCGAGTGATACATCATTTTAAAGCTCCTGACGAGTACTTTATAACCCTAGAATATGAAGTCAATATCTTCACCTATTACAAAATGGCGGTACTTTAAAAATTACCTAAATACCTGATTTGGATGGCCATATTTCCGAAACTAATAAAGTTAGATGTACTTAATGTGGTATTTTCTTAAAGCTCATTTAAAGATCTTTTTAATGGTAAAATAATATACAGGGTTCTTAAATAAAAAAATATGTACTTTTTCTTCTACCCTGTATATTACTACCAGTATCACCATTAAAAAGACCTTTAAAAGAGCTTTAAGAAATCACCACATTAGGTACATCTAACTTTATTAGTTTCGGAAATATGACCATCCAAATCAGGTATTTAGGTAATTTTTAAAGTACCGCCATTTTGTAATAGGTGAAGATATTGACTTCATATTCTAGGGTTATAAAGTACTCGTCAGGAGCTTTAAAATGATGTATCACTCGACCCGCCTTCTCATTTAAGAATTTTGGGGTGGTGGCCCTGGTGGTTAAGGGGTTAAAGGGGCGCCGTCCAATTTTTGTAAAAACGTTCCCTCAATAAATATCTTGACGTGTTTCGGCGATTTTCTCAAATCTGTCTCGTTTCGAAGATAACTTGAGTGGAAAGTTTAAATGAACACCCTATATGATAAAATGATGACAGAAAAAAACACATTTCATTATAGGTAAAGAGCCTTCTGGCGGAATACAATGTGAATTATTAATAAAATAATGGAGCGCATCTACTTAGCCAATGCTACAAATATGAGTCATATCGATTTTAGCCTAAGTAAACAATTAAAAAAACCAACATTAAAAAAATTAATTTTCGGGTTGTAACTCGATAAATTTTTAACTCCATATCTTTTGACATCCCACGAAGGCCTATGCCCAAATACCAGAGTACCGTGGGTGCCGGGTTATTAGGTATTTAACCCATCGTTCCCTGTTCCGTCAACGTTGTCCAAGCACTGAAACATGCAGTTATGCATTTCACAGCACCTTTTAGACAACGAGGTAGTGCCACCACGGACGTTATTTTTAAATAACTACTACCTAAATATATGTCCCCGCTGGGAATCAAACCGGCGACTTCTGACTTCGAAGATCAAAGCTCTATCCACTGCGCCACAGGGAGACAATGAATACCACTTACTTAAGTTTCGTGACCGATTTTTGAATCACCCTGTATATTTGTTTGGGTAAAACTTTAGGTTATTGGCCTAAAAACAATATTAAGTTTATATTATGGTTATAAAATTGTGTACATTCCTGTTTAGTTTGCTCAAAATATTGTTAAGTTTTTTGCGGTTCTCTGTTAAAGCAAATCTTGATGATGTTGGTCTGCAAAAATTAGGGATGTGTCTTAGTCAGAACAAAATATAATATGACTATTTCTATAACAGAAATAAAACTTTTCGAAACGTTGTGTGAATAAAAAAAAAAGGCAATGCAAGTCCAAAATTCTTTTAATATCACTAAACCGGGTTGTGCATCGCCAAACTGGCCATAGGAAATCCTATGTAAATTTTGATACCTTAAAATATTGGCTTTTCTATTGATTTTACAACAAAATTGTATTAGACTATTTTGAAGACGTTGATAAGATAACCTTACACACTAAATTTCGTTATTTTTCAAAAGCCAATTAAATGTTATTTAAGAAAAACTACTTGTAAAATCGTCGCAAACCTGATAGTATGCTTAATGAATCCACCAGTAATGAATAAATAATATCTAATAAATATCTAATAGCAAGTAAAACGTCAGTTAAAAATTTAACAGGACACTGTATTCATTACTGGTGGACTCATTACTGGTGGATTCATTACATTACGGTATGTATCAGGTATGCAACGATTTTACAAATAGTTTTTCTTAAATAACATTTAATTGGCTTATTGAAAAATAACGAAATTTAGTGAGTAAGCTTAACTTATCAACATCCACGTTTTTAAAATAGTCTCATACAAGTTTGTTGTAAAATCAAAATAGCCCAGTTAACTTAGACTTCCACCTCGGAATCTCACGGAATAAGCTGAATATCTTTACATACCTTAATTTTGGTACAAAAATACTCTCCTAAAAATCCCCTATGATATCGTGTAAGGAACTCGAAATATGACAGGACAAATGTCAAAAAATCAGTTTTTTTGCGAATATCTCGTTTCCTTTACTTTTAATTGCATTTTTATATTATTATAAAGTATAACACAAAATCTTTACAAATTTGATCCTAAGAATTTTTGGTCATACTAACGGATCCCATAATAGAGGGCGCAGAGTGTAAAGCACTTTACTGTGTATGTACATACCTTAGCACGCAATCAATCGTGATATTTGAAATAGGTAAGTAAAAGATGACATATTAGACTAAAAATCACGATTGATTGCGTGCCAAGGTAAGTACATACAGTAAAGTGCTTTATACTCTGCGCCCTCTATTATTGGATCCGTTGGTCTGACAAAAAATGCTTAGAATCAAATTTGTAAAGAATTTTGTGTTCTACAACTTTTATAATAAATATATAATGCAATTAAAAGTAAAAGAAACGATATATTCGCAAAAACTGATTATTTTGACATTTGACCTGTCATATTTCGAGTTCTTACCACAATATTAGAGACTATTTTGCACCTCTTAAAATAACAGACGTTTTTTGGCCTCCTTATGGTTATCGTTATTAAACATAACGATTACGACAGCAGTTTTAGACAGAGATTTTGCAGCCTCTTTTAAGAAATTTATCTTGCGTCTGCGCTTTCGACACATAACCTTATTTTTGCCTGTGGTTCACCGATTTTAAAGTTAACGAAAATCCGTATTTACTTTTATTCTTCATAAGATATAAATTGATATTTAAATATATGCAAACACTTCTGTTGATTTCGTTTTTTAAAGTAGATGCAAACAATACAGTATAAGCAAAACCCAAAAAGTAAGGTTAGGTTTGGTAGTAGAATAAAAAGCAAGTGTGCCAGATTGTAACATCTAAATTAATTACTGATTTAGAATATCCGTAAAAGTGCAAGTCCGTTTTAATTTCTTAACACTATTTGATTTTTACTACTGCTATAAATTTTTCGCTAATTAGAGCCTAGGTATAAATGATATTTTAATTAATACGGCATGAAAATTTTAACCTTTTAAATAATTGATATTAAAATTTCTACAATCCGGCAACCACGCAGTTTAACAATAACGATAACGATAAGATAAGCTCTTCGGTATTCATCCGTAATTAAAGGAGTCCGGTATGGTTAATAACGATAACGGATCATGTTTGCGTTACTGCGCAGTCTCAGAATAACGTTAACCACAACGGAATTGCAAAATAAGAGGTGCAAAATGTCTCTATTATGGGGGATTTTTTAGAAGAGTATTTTTTATACCAAAATACAAGGTATGTACAGATATTCAGCTTATTCCGTGAGATTCCGAGATTAACCCCTTAATTTGACTAAGATGACTGGGGTAAAAGGAAGCCAATATTTAGATATCAAAATCGACATGGACTTCCAATAGCTGGATTGGCGATGCACCAACCGGTATAATCATTGTTACCTACACCCAGAAATAATTTTGACATATTCTTAATTTTTAGCAAGACCTAATTCTATATCTTCTATTTTTGTCTTTGTAAAAAAAACCTTTATAGTGCGTGTCAAAAAAAAGTTATTTTAAATAAAATATACAGTGTGATTTTTAAAACAAAACTGTGACGATTATTAAAAAATGAGTTTTACCTTAGGATTCCTTGATGATGATAATGAAAGAACTGAGCTGCATATACTAAATTAGAGTAAAAAATCTTGATAAAAAACTTTAAAATTATGTGATATACATGAAGACTACCAATATAAAATTGTTAAAGTAATATCTCTAAAAAATTATCTTTGATATAAGAAGGCGGATATATTATTTCCTAGAAATACAAACGAGTAATTGGACTTTTTATTTTATACAGGGTGGTCAAAACCGTTTTGAAAACATGGATATTTTTATTGAAATTTGAGATTTTTAAAAAAAATGTTTTGTACAAAAAAATTGTTGGTGTAATTATACAAGGTGTTTCTTAAACACATGCACAATATTGATAGAGGGTGATTCTTCGACTCATTTGAAGAAAAAAACTTCATAAGGACATATGCCCTAAACGTCTTACCTTTTGAGATACAGGCATGTTACCATTTTCAAACAACCAAACAATTTCGAAAACACTTATTTTAGTAAAACTGTTATACCAAATAGAAACCTTATTTGAATAAGTATTTATTATTTTTGTTACATAATTAAGCTAATTAAAATCAATATAAAACCTAATTTTAAAAAGAAAAAGATGCGCCGCAATGCTTCTTTATGGTCAAAAAAAAAATCCGCTATTAAGTCAAGGTTAGTTTATATTTGATTAGGTCAGGACATATCCCCTTTCAACTTTTAGGCGGTTCGAGGTCGGGGACGCAAGGAAGGGCACTCCACGAAGAAAAGTTGGCAAGACTGGGTAAAATCAAAGCTGATGATCAATCCAGTGTGTCTAGAATTTGCGCATTTCATTTTGCATTGTTTTGGTATGTGATATTTGTTGAAAGATGTAATTCCAAATGTTCTTTATTTAAAGTAAAAGAATTTACAACCTAATAATAATTAAAAACTGTTGTTATAAACGGTTGTTCTACTAATACAATAACTGTATATCTCCGGCACTGAACAACATGGCCGAAAATGGGAGATGTTGACGTCATAACACGTCAAAGCAATATGGCCGAATGTCGCGACCTTACATAGACCGATCTTTGCTATTGAGTTTTACTCTTACAACTCAAAAACTAACACAAGATATGGAAAAACTAGGACACATAAAAGCAGTATCTTTATTTGCTTAATCTAAAGAAAGCACAAACATTTACACAGTCAGTGGCGTACCTTTTTTTTGTTAGAAATGTCCCTATTTACTTGCCTTCTCGAGACGCCACTGGACTTCTAATATTAACTGTATATATCAAGTTAGTGATAAATTACCTCCTTAATGTCATATAAATACCATTGCCAAATTAAAACACAAGATTGGGTAAAGAATAGTTAATAGGATATTAAAAAAAAGGTTTTTTGTTCGGAAATGTTAACTCTCTGTATCACGAAAGCTAAGATCCTTAGGTCATATGTCCATAGGAAGTGCTCTTGCTTTTATCATGAGTACAAGAATCACCCCCCTTTAAATATTAGTGCATATGTATTTAAGGAACGCCCTACCAACGTAGGACGGAAAGCGCCGCCGCTTCTGACCATTTATTTCGCGGGACTTAGCGAAAACTAAACAAAGTTAAATGCAGTGCTTTTAAATGTCCATTTTAAAGCAAACTTAAAATTGAATGCAAATGAGACTTAAAAAAATAAAAAAATTCCACTTCTTACTTGCCTTTTTGTCTCGGCAACGAAACACAGTGAAGCTCCAGATTTATTATTTAAGCTACGGAAAAAGTGAAAAATAACTGCTTCAATTTGAAGGGTATTAAGTATTTTTATCTCTAACAGTTACTGTTTTTAGCTTTAAAACCCAATTATCCCTAAAAAGAGTCATTTTGATTGACCTTGCTGCTGTTGGTCTCCTTAAAAGACCCGCTCAATTGTCTTAATAACATTTTAGCATTCTTGCCATACTTTTGATTCTGAAAGGCAACACAACAAATTTCTAAAAAATACCTAGTTTTTATTAAAAAGTATAGTCTTGACAACATCGCATTTTATTGGCTAAAAAAAAATTAATTAGGTAATTTTCTAGAAACCCGCGGCAACTCCGATTTTGCCTTGGACGAAATTTGGTATAAGGGGTTTTTTGAGGCGCTGATCACGGAATCTAAACGAATTTTGGCGGAAACGTTTCGTTCTTAAGATATTCATCATCGTAGAGCATGAAACTTAAACCAATCCTGCTCTTTAAAGAAGATTCCTCTTTCTGCCCACAATTCCTGACCTGTAGGGCTAAGATCAACATTTGGCCTCACCTTTAAACCCCGGTTTGTGCGTATTAACATCATTTTTGCATTGAACTGCATAGCCATACTTTTGAGTCATTTCAATCCCAGTGACTCTAGCCAAGGCAAGCCCTATGTGTATGTATGGTTGCTGCATTATCAAAGAAAAGCCACGCAATTGAATGCACAAAAAATGATAAAAACGTAGAAAAAACGGGGCTTTAAAAAGGTGAAAATCAAACATTATGTGACACCTTAGCTTAACTCAAGAATCGTGCAAGTAAAAGAAGGGGGGAGATAGTGAAAATGAGCTTGATTCAAATTTCTTGAACTTTGATGATGAATATCCTCGAGAACGAAACCTTTCCGCCAAAAATATCTTTCGGATTCGTGATCAGCGCCCCAAAACCCCAACCGCATACCAAATTTCGTTAAAATCGGAGTAGCCGCAGGTTTCTAGAAATTACCATTAATTAACAAAGAGATATTATCCAAAATTTAAAAATAAAATCAAATGGAGCTACCATTAGAATTCCAAAAATTCATCATTATTGTTTATTTCTATAACAAATTTCAAACCACCACTTTTAATAACACTCTGTTAAACTATAACAAATTATTCCAAACCAAAATAGTATTTATTATTTCTTTTCTTAATTCGCTGCATTTTATTTAATTTAAAATAATTGATTATCTTATTAACTAAAAAGGTTTACTAATTTTGTTTATTATTAGTAATTGTTTGTCTTCAAATTTGTGTATATAAAAATTCCGGTATAAAAAAAATGTTAAAGCATAAATCAGCACCAAAGAAGGTGTCAAGATTGAATTATTACTGAGCGCTTATTTGAATTTTCAATATAATTTTTAGTTTGCAACTACTACTAGAAATTTCGTTTTTTCAATCTTCATCATCAAACCATAGTATATAACCAGAGACAACAATGAGACGAGCAACTAAATGTAAATAAATTATCCGAGAGAGATAGCTGCTGGGCCTTCCTTGTCTGTCTTCAAGGAAGGCAGTGAACGCAGATGGCGCGTGTGGACTTTATCGTTTGCCCGCTAATTCAAATTATATAGCTGTGCTATTTTTGGTCTCCTTAATGTTAGGGTAATTTGTTTTTGTTTCCATTATATATAAAATATTGCGTGTTGTAAGTTCAATAATTACAACACACCTTATTAAAAATGTCATTTATTTGGTTTTATAAAGATTTTCTTACAGATAACCATGTCAATATTACCTTAAATTATCTGTTGAAAAGCATAAATTTAATATATACACTGTGATCACTAATAAAAGTCAATGTTCAAGTCAATTAGGGTAAAAACCACGAAACACACAATAAATCACAGAAAATGTAAACAAACCGTCCAAACAAATCGGCCATTGAAAAATATCAAACACACAAAATATCGATTAACATTTCGGCGTGACTGCCTGCGGTGGCAACGTATGGTCGTTAAAAATATCTCGATCTATCGAATATTTTCTTCTCTTAACTAGATGTGAGCCAAAAAAGGACATTAAAGTTTACATGCAGAAATTGATGGTGTAAACTGGTATGGACTAATTTAATGATAACTAAAGTTTGATGGGAGAAGAATTCAGTTAGGTGCCCTGAGAACCCCTTATAAAAAAATTTGAATAAGATATGGTCGATAGGGAATAAATTAAATAAATATTATCAGCATTAGATTTTAAACACTTATTAAACCAAAATACTCTTTATAAAAAAATCATGTATATGTAATAATATGTACGGTCATTTTCAAGGTCTTATTTATATGTACTTAAAGAACTTAAAAATTATCGAAAAAAAATTAAAAAAATATTTTCAATATTATAGACAATGTATCATATATAGGGTAAGTGTTATAAAGCAAAGAATGAGGTATTTTAAAAATTGTGTATATATTACTGGGCATATTAAAGTACCCTTCAACTTTAATTTTAGGTCTATGTACTTACCTTGATCCTTGAAAATCTGTGTGGATTATTGTTTCTCGCCGAATTTTCTGAGAATAGAGGAACAACAAATTTTAAAATACGACTGGGCTGGTTTCTAAAAATTTATAGGATTTTTTTGTTTTGTAAAAGCCGTTTACATATACAAGAATTATTTTGATTTTCAGTAGTCAAAAATTTACTTACAGGCCAATATGATTTTTGTTATGACGTAAACTTATACATATTGGCTTTATACTCACACTAATAGACACTAATTAGCTTTGTTCACGGGTTTGATTCTGAACCGGTTCTGGGACTATTCGCATGCGCAGTGAAAAAAACAGCGTTCGCGGTTAGTAAAACCCTGAATTTTTAGTAACAATTCTGTGTTCGCGGGTTACAATGGAATCAGTTCGTTACCGGTTCGTAACCCGATTAGCAGTCCTGGGATTTTTGTTGGAACTAAAAGTTCAGTTCGGAATTTCATGCGCATTGTCGACATGGTCAGCTGTTTTTCTGTTTTGTGGTACAGAAATAAACCGTTGTATTACAGTTTATTTGTTTCTGCCACTTTTTATGCGGGTTAATATACCTGTTGAATATTTTTTTAATATTTTTGTGATTCTGAGCGTATATAAACAAAGGATTTTTAATTGTATTCCGTATGAATGTATGTATGCAATAAAATAAATGAAGATTTATTTAAAAAATATAGACAATATTACAAGATTTTACCATTTCTTGTTGGTTGAATTTTATCTTTACTTAAATACACATACCTTATGTTAAAAACGAGAAGAGGCAGAGGAATTCCTCGTCTTCCGCCGAGAGACCTTGAGTGGCATTCGACAGTATAACAATTTACCTTTTTGTTTGAATTTTAATTTTTTTTGTGTAGTATCCAATTTAACCATGAAAAATCTAACCAAAAGGCTAGGTTAGAATACATCCTCAGCTGTATAGAAAATCGTTCGCGGTAAATAATAAATATCCGAACTAATAAATAACTAGACATGCGCTTTAAAACAATTCTAAACCAGTTCGGTTCTGGTTCAGAATCGGTTCATTACTAGACCCGCGAACAAAGCTAATATGATTCTGGTTCCATTGCCGTTCTTATATGCGCGCGGTCAAGACAAATGCAGCGAAATAATAAATTGAGTGTGTATTAGTCTCGGGTTTAGTAAGGAATTAAAAAAAGATTTATCTATAACCATGACCCCCACCTATACCTTATCTTCGTGTATTCGAGTAATAGCTTTGTTCGCGGATCTAGTAATGAACTGATTCTGAACCAGAACCGAACTGGTTTAGAATTGTTTTAAAGCGCATGTCAGGTTATTTATTAGTTCGGAATTTTTATTTACAGCGAACGATTTTCTATACAGCTGAGGATGTAATTCTAACCCATAGCCTTTGGGTTAGGATTTTCATGGTTGAGGTGGATTACTACATAAAAAAAAAATTAATTTAAACAAAAAGATAGAGATTGTTATACTGTCGAAAGCCACTCGAGGTCTCTCGGCGGAAGACGAGTGATTCCCTGCCTCCTCTCGTTTTTAATATAAGTATGTGGATTTAACTAAAGATAAAATTCAGGCAACAAGAAATGGTAAGAATCTTGTAATATTGTCTATATTTTTTAATTAAATCTTTATTTATTTTATTGCATACATAGCATTCATACTTAATACAAATAAAAATCCTTTGTTTATATGCGCTCAGAATCACAAAAATATAAAAAAATACTCAACAGATATATATAACCACGCATAAAAAGTGACAGAAACAAATAAACTGTATTACAACGGTTTATTTCTTGTACCACAAAAATAGAAAACAGCTGACCATGTCGACAATCGCGAAATCCTGAACTGAACTTTTAGTTCCAACAAAATCCCAGGACTGCTAATCAGGTTACGAACCGGTAACGAACTGATTCCATTGTAACCCGCGAACACAGAACTGTTACTAAAAATTCAGGATTTTACTAACCGCGAACGCTGCTTTTTTCACTGCGCATGCGAATAGTCCCAGAACCGGTTCAGAATCGAACCCGCGAACTAAAAAGCTAATATCAAGTAACAAAAACCCGTAAACCGAAGACAGGGTATAGGTGGGAGTCATAGTTAGTTCTGTTAGTTGAATGCCTTTTTTTTTTATTCGGTAGTTGTCAGAAAGTTGACGAAATTTGGTGTACGAGGTTTCTTCTGGGGCCTGATTACGAATCCAAAAGATTTTTTTCGGAAACGTTTCTGATCTCGAGATATTCGTCATTAAAGTTGAATTCAAACTATCTTATTTTTACTATATTCCCCTTCCTTTGGCACAAAATTCTGTTATAACCTGTATATTAGCACTCAATATTTCATTGAACATTAAAAACCTTTTTAAAATATGTTTTATTCATTTTATGCCTTTGCTTTATTAATATAAAAGGTTTACTTTAAATCAGGTCGCTCATGCCTGTAACCATTCATGCATACACATAAGGTGTATGCATGGTTGCAGCGTTTAGGAGTAAAAGATTTGGAATTTAATGAAAAAACGTGTAAAATAACTAAAAACAGTTTTTTAAAAAGATGTTTACAAATATTGTGTGGGAATTTGGTGTTTAGTATCAAGAATTTTGTGCAAAAGAAGGCGGAATATAGTGAAAATAAGGTTGAATTGGTTTTCAACTTTGATGATGGATATCTCGAAACTGAAAGGTTCCCTGAAAAATATATTTTTAGATTCGTGGTCAGTGCCCCAAACGCTCAATGAACAAAATCGGAGTTACGGATGCTTTGAGACAATTATCGTAATAATTACTCACATCGTCACTGTAATTTTGTATGTGTAAAACAGCTTTATTAGTGCCTGGACGAGTAATGAAACTGACTTCATTACAATAACACTTTTAAAACCTTTTGTAGGGAGATTCCATTTAACGAGTCTACCACGAATATTCATCACCTCCCGTATATGGAAGCGGCGCTTTAACCCAGCCTGTCAATGCAGATGTTTCGGTGGTCGGACTGGGCAGAAAGCGTCACTTTTGTCGGGTAGTATCTGCAATAGTTTATATGTCAGTTTGCAAACATTGCGTCAAAAATCGTAAGGGTTACAGTTACGAGAACTGCGCCGAGTCGTGGGATTTATGGTTTGTGACTGCAACACTTACGACTTTTGACACAATGCTTAAAAATTGCATACGCTTAACAACATTGCAGTAAAAGTGCAGAAGGGAAAAAAGCGCATTCGCCATTTCAGCAAAATTGAAAATATTCAACTATCAAAAGTCTAAGTAAAAAGTCTTAATATCTTAACTTACCTAAATTTTATACACCAAATCAATCCTTCTATCTTTTAATGCAGCAAATTTATCAATTATATATTCATAAAATGGTTAAGTTTTTATCAGTTCCTGTAGAAGCTCCTTTTGAATTGAAATATTGGCCAAAGATAAAAGTCTATCTTGGGATATAGTGTTTCTTAAGAAAGTTTTTAAACGCTTAAGACAAGAAAAACTCCGTTCCACTGACACGCTTGTCGACGATATCGTTAAAATTAGCGAAAAAGTTTATACGCCTCGGTAAAAATGTCTTTATTTGCGCCAACTTGTTTCACTAACTGCTGCAATGAAATATTTCTATAACTTTCATCAGCAAATATTAGGTCAAGTTTATTTTTGAGCCGCTGATTTTTTGGAAATGATTCGGCATATATCTCCAATAAATTTTGAAAAGAATCAGTGGGAAAAGTTTGGTTATACTGGCCAAACTTTGCAGTATCAGCAAGACAAAGAAATTGTAGTTTGTAACAATCTTCGAATCTTACTTCCATTTCCATCAAAATATGATCTTATATTTCATAGAGAAGTGCTCTGTACTGTCCTTTAATTTCTTCCTGTGAAAAATCACTGTCGCTAATGATACTCAAACGGAAACAATCGAAATAATGCGTGAAAACCAACGAAATGACCGAAATCTATACTATCTTTTTAAGGCTGGCGATTTGCCACAACGCTACACATCTGATACTTCCACCCGCGATTCTGGCCAACGGCAAGTATAGCGTTGTCATGGCAACGGAGCGTCAAAGCGTAAACAAAACCCGCATGAGGTGTATATACTTCGGTCCGTTTTATATTTGCAATACACTTGTCGCGTTGCCGAAAGAGGAGGAAAGCGACTCGCGCCAGCGGTTAATTTATATGCTAGATTTTTGCATGGCGAATTTTACAAACAAGGAATAAGAAATGAGGAAAATGAATTGAATAATAGTTATATGTTTTTTTATGTTTTATTATTTATTTTTGGTGAAGTGGCACTTCACTTACTACACCTGAATAGCCGCCACTGTGGTAAACTTGTCCGACATAAAAAGTGACGCGTTTGCTTAGTCCGACACCCGGAAACATTTTTACATTGACAGGCTGGGTTAAAGCGCCGCTTCCATATATGGCGGTATGAATATTCGCACTCCCCTAAAAAGGTTTTAAAAACTGTTATTCACATAAAGTCAATGTCAAAATGGCCCAGGTACTATAAGAATATACAGATAGATCGGCTAGGTGTGAACGCTTGGAAAACAAAAATTAATTTATTTTATTCCGAATTGTACTTGATAGAAGGAAATAAATTAAAATATTTTATTTGAACAAAATGGATTTCCTAAACAAGCGTTTTCGATTATGTTCCATGTTAGATACAAGAATGATTTAAGGACGTTTAATTACAAGGGTGTTTCAAAATAAAGGTGGCTATCTTTAAAGGTGTAAATTTTTGGGTGATTTTTAAGAAGATGCGTTCAAATAAGAAACTAGTACAAAATCTGACTGTATAAATAGATCCCTCATCCTTTTTCTGAAGAAATAATTTTTTTAACAATAAAAGTTATTATTAAATAAATTCCTGGGGCTGATATAGTGTAATTAAATTTTTTTATTTATATAAATGAAAAGTTTATAGTATGTAGATAATGCCACAGCAGGGTTGGCTATCTTTTCCTTGGACATAATGCCTGCCAACCGGGTTGCTTTCCAGTGACGAAAATTTTTGTGTCACCGCTCCAGGGCAAGCTCTTGAACTGCTCTAAAAAAGTTAGTCACTGGAACGCATCCTTAGACGAAGAGATGCTTTAAGAAATTTTAAAATTTCGTTTGTTTTAACACTAACGAATTCATAATAATAATATCTTTTAATATCTAATTCCATTTTAAATAAGATAATTTTAAAATCCATCATGTTTCCTCGAACACGTTTGGAAGCACAAAAACCAAAGAGGGGTTGGTGCATGAGACGAGAAAAACGGAGTAAGCTCAGATTGCATAACACTTTCCAGAAATCACACAAGACGCCATAAAATTAGAACGAACTACTCCTGAGCTACTCGGGAAAGCACTCTATTTGCGTCACTGGAAAGCCACTCTGATGTAAACAGCTAACTTAAGGGAATGTGTTTCCGTCATTTATTTTTCAAAAAACAAACACGTAAATATATTTTTTTATTACGAATCCAATGGTATAGGGTTGGCTGTTATAATCCTGGGCCAAGTTAGGGTTGGCGCGATTTAAAATGTCAAGCCTCCGTAAGAGGTTTAAGGTAAATAATTTTTAAGAAAAAATGGTACACCACTGCATTTTCTAAAATAAAAATTCTTTTTTAAAACCCTGTTTCGTTTAGAACAAATTTGATCTCTTGATTTTTTGTTTGAAGTCAAAGTTAGTTTATATTTATAAGGTTGCGACACATCCTCAACGTTTAGGCGGTTCGAGGTCGGGGACGCAAGGAAGGGCACTCCACGGAGAAAGTTGGTATGACTGGGTAAAATCAAAGCTGATGATCAATCCAATGGCGTCTAGAATTTGCGCATTTCATTTTGCATTGTTTTGGTAGTGATATTTGTTGAAAGATGTAATTCCAAATGTTTTTTATTTAAAGTGAAAGAATTTACAACTTAATAATAATTAAAAACTGTTGTGTAAACGGTTGTTTTACTAATACAATAAACTGTATATCTCCGGCACTGAACAACATGGACGAAAAATGGGAGATGTGATGTCATAACACCTTAGTTTTGAGGTGGTGGCCGAATGTCGCGACCATATATAGACCAAAGTCGGTCTATATAAAGGTCACGACATTCGGCCATATTGCATTGACGTGTTATAACGTCACATCTCCCATTTTTCGGCCATGTTGTTCAGTGCCGTAGATATACAGTTTATTGTATTAGTAGAACAACCGTTTACACAACAGTTTTTAATTGTTATTAAGTTGTAAATTCTTTTACTTTAAATAAAAACATTTGGAATTACATCTTTCAACAAATATTACTTCAAAACAATGTAAAATGAAATGCGCAAATTCTAGACGCCACTGGATTGATCATCAGCTTTGATTTTACCCAGTCTTGCCAACTTTTCTCCGTGGAGTGCCCTTCCTTGCGTCCCCGACCTCGAACCGCCTAAAGTTGAGGATATGTCGCAACCCTATACAATAAACTAACCTTGGTTTTTGCGTAAATAAATAGAAACCATTTCTCGGCATGGTCAAATCCCTATCTAATTAAAGAATAAATAGAAATAACAAACTGCTACTATCATTGGTTAATCGCCTAAAATTGATGAATGCGTCAGACGAAAGAAAATCAAGAGATAACATTGGTTCAAAAGTAAATGGAAATTATAAAAATATAGTTTGATCCAAGTAAAATCAGTTGCATGCCATATTTGTCTTTTAAAATATTAAATTTAAATCCCGTTCAAATGACACTAGACGAAATTTAAAAAAATGTACATTAACATAGTGCTGTTGTACCAAATTTTATTTGGTTTTGGTATTGGGTATTAAAGATATAAAAAAAAATAATTTTTGGAACTTTACCACTTTGTATCTCAAAAGTCAAGTCACTTTGGGCATAGGTTTATCTGAACTTTTCTTTTAAAAATCATCCAAGCATTCACACCCTTAAAGACCAGCATCTTATTCTGAAACACCCTGTATATAACCTATTTTAAATAGCCATATTACAGCTTTTGGTCTCCAAATATTTTTCTCCCTCCCCCTTATATTAATGGCATATTGTAACATAACGTTTTTATAAGAATTTAGACATATAAACATATTTGTATAACTGTGGTTTGTGTATTATGTACCTACTAGTATTTTTTCTTTTACCCTAAATTTTATTTTTTGGTTGTAAAAATTTGGACTGAACATATTTGTTTTTATTTTATTATTCAGAGGTTTAGTACAAAAGATGATCGAGACTTTAAGTTTTCATAGGTGCGCAAAAATTATGTAAAAAAAACATTTTAGAAATGACAAACTAATATTTTTGGAAAGCGATGCATAGCTAGCAAGTGTAAAATATTGTTATGTTATAGCAAAAATTATTTCGTATAAAAACTCACCCTACGGAATTTCATGAACGATAAGAATATGTAACTTTGGTAATGCTGTTATTACCTATATAACATTTTTGCCCGGCAAGGCATTGGCAAAAAGGTATCAAAAAGACATCTAAATGGGCATTTGGCCGTTATTAGGCCACGTGTTGCAGAAAATGTGATGGCATCCATCATTAATAAGTTATGGTGAGAAAAATGCATTTAGGATGATGGCATCCATCATTAAAAGGTTTTAGCAAAAATATGCCTTTTAGATGATGGCATTACATTATTTTTCCTAATGACAATAAAATGCATTTTTACCGTCAGGGAACTAAAATGTGCATAAATAATGCACATGCATAATGTGTGTTTATGTACAGGGTGTTCCATATAAAATTAAATACTATAATTTTGGAAAAACCATAAGAGATACAATAAAAATACTAAAAAATAATACATTTCACTGAACAACTTCTGCATTTAACTTTTTCTTGTATCTCTTATGGTTTTCCAAAATTATAGTATTTAATTTTATATGGGACACCCTGTACATAAACACACATTATGCATGTGCATTATTTATGCACATTTTAGTTCCCTGGACGGTAAAAATGCATTTTATTGTCATTAGGAAAAAAAATAATGTAATGCCATCATCTAAAAGGCATATTTTTGCCAAAACCTTTTAATGATGGATGCCATCATCCTAAATACATTTTTTCAGCATAACTATTAATGATGGATGCCATCATCCTAAACGCATTTTTTCACCATAACTTATTAATGATGGATGCCATCACATTTTCTGCAACACATGGCCTAATAACGGCCAATTGCCCATTTTGATGTCTTTTTGATACCTTTTTGCCAATGCCTTGCCGGCAAAAAAATGTTATATGGGTGGAAACACCCTGTATAGTAACAAAATTGCTAATCGCATCAAAAGCCGTTGGATTCCTAAAAATTATTATGATTATCGATAATATCCATAAAAATAACATAACACTATTTTTTGCTAGCCCAACTACAGGGTGTATGGAAAAATGTGGAAATCTCCCGGATTAAAAAAAAATAGTAATATTTCATTTAAATAATTATTGAACCACCCGGTATATTTTAATTGTATTAAAGATTTCCCACATTTTTGCACATCCTGTGTATTCGAAGTTGTTTATCAAAATTTTATCTGATGACTGACGTTTATTGTACTTAAAATTTAAAAATATACAGGATGTCCCAAAATTTGTCGCCTATTGGTTTCATTAGATTTGGGGTAATCGTCTGAAAAGTTGCGCCAGCTCCGATTACGACCAGTTTTGGTGGATTTTTGAGGCGCTGATCACAAATTTATTTATTTTTTCAAGAGCGTTTGTTTTTAAGATATTCATCACCAAAGTTAAAAACCAAACTAACCCTGTTTTTACTTTATTCTGCCTTTTTACACAAAATATTCCAAAAAAAAATAGTAGTTAGCAAACAACTTTTTAAAACCTGTTTTACTTTTTATTTTACACTTTTTTTCCATAAAGATACAAAGCTTTACTTTCAATCATGTCAAATGTTGTATTCGTGGTTGCAGCGTTAGGGAGTTGAGATTTTGCAATTTAATAGAAAAGACGTAAAATAAATAAATAAGAGGTTTAGAAAAGAGTGTAAATTAAAGTGTGCAAGAAGGAAAAAATATAGTGAAAATAGGGTTAGTTTGATTTTCAAGTTTTATGATGGATATCTCAAAAACGAAATGCTTCAGAAAAAAAGCTCCCAAATTCGTGATCAGCGCCCCAAAAAACCCCCATATACCAAATTTCGTCAAAATCGGAGTAGTGCAATTTTCTACACAAATTTTATTTTAACCAATTTGGATTATTAGACTTAAGTTTAAATTTATTTTTATTATCATTACCTTGACTTGGAGAAAAAAGATTCAGCTCAAAATCATCGTACAGAAACATAGCGTAGATCCACTCCGATTAGTCTATTATGAATTAAAATGACCGAATACGACGATCTAAAAGAGCAAGTTAAGGATTTGAGAACGTAGTCGTAATTGAAAGTGAGGTATAAAATTTGGGACAGCCTGTATAACGTTGAGCAGATCCCTTGTACAGCTACATTTGTAATTATCAGGTGTTTACACTATTAAGACCAAAGCCTTACGATTAATATTATATGATAAATAAATTCTGCACATATTATGACAAAATATTTTTCTTGTTTTATTTTATTAAGTCCCTAAGTATAGTAAGAACATTTTAAAAGCGCAAATTCGGTACTCTTTGAAAATAATACAAAAAAACATAAAAGGCCGCTTGCAATTGGACTATTTTATACAAAGGCGCCGCTATCCTTTACAAGCGACACGCCGATGCACTATGGGATAGAATCCATTATTTTGGCCAAAAAGCAACTTTGAAATTTTAATGGCTCATGCTGTGTATTTCAAAAAGTAGATACTCCAAATTACATGTACGCAAAATTATAAAAGGATACGACGACTTCTATTGGGGTAATAAGAAGCTTGAAAATGTATTTTAAGTAAACATAAATATACAACATTTGATTTACTTAGTTTATTATTAGCCTTGTTTACCAAGCCAGAGCAAATTTTCAGGGGTGATTTTATACACAACGAATCACATATGATCTTGAAGTACTGTTCGAGAAACAAAGTTTAGGCACTATGCCGTCAAATTTCCGCGGTACAGGTGAGTGCACAGGTGAGTTGAAGTGTAGAAAAAAGGGGTACTTTTCGATTACTTTATACATGACGGCACTATTCTCGTTAAAGAGGCAATGGAAAAGAAAGCTCTTAAACTCTGTGCCGTCAAAAAATAGCGGTACCTACAGTCAGAAAATTTTTTGAAATCGGCAAATTTACCCCCCTCCCCAGTTATTCGAATACTTGACGGCGATGATTCAGTTACCTTTGCATTTCCTTTAAAAAGTATAATTCATATATGCCGTCAGAAAAGAGGTGGTACATGCGGTACATGCCACCCCCCGAGGGTAAAAATCCGATTTTGATTTGCGATTTCTGACCGCATGTACCACCCTTTTCTGACGGCATATATGAATTATACTTTTTAAAGGAAATGCAAAGGTAACTGAATCATCGCCGTCAAGTATTCGAATAACTGGGGAGGGGAGTAAATTTGCCGATTTCAAAAAAATTTCTGACTGTAGGTACCGCTATTTTTGACGGCACAGAGTTTAAGAGCTTTCTTTTTCCATTGCCTCTTTAACGAGAATAGTGCCGTCATGTATAAAGTAATCGAAAAGTACCCCCTTTTTTCTACACTTCAACTCACCTGTGCACTCACCTGTACCGCGGAAATTTGACGGCATAGTGCCTAAACTTTGTTTCTCGAACAGTACTTCAAGATCATATGTGATTCGTTGTGTATAAAATCACCCCTGAAAATTTGCTCTGGCTTGTAGTATTGTTGTGTTTCCGATGCAGTCTCGCGAAGTCTCCCTACTTTTTGTCAAGATTTTTACCTTTTTCTTTATCAGTTTTTATACCACTAATTGCCTTCCTACTTTTGCTACTTCTGAAGTGTAAGGACAGATACAAGATATTTTTATAATTTACAAGGTTTTCCATTTTAAAATTTAATATGTTTTGTCCTACACTGTATATCCTAAAGATAAAAGCATTCTGATGAAAGATATGGATTCTACAGAATCTACCCAACAAAACAGTGTTTTTATTTATTTTATACGTTAAAAAAATAAAAAAGTTGGGAAGATGTATCTCTATTACGCTTCTAAGAATAATTTAAAATTATTTTCAGATTTGGATGGTCATATTTCCGAAACTAATTGAGATAGACACATCAAATGTAAGTATTTTTAAAACATTTTAAAGATTTTTGGTGGTGATATAATATTCAGGGTATTCCATTTAAAAAATCATACCTATTGTCGTACCCTGTATATCATATGAGATAATAATCATCGGATTACTGATTAGAATACTACCGAATTAACCAAACAAGCTGACATTTTAGTTTATTTTGTACAATAAAAAATAATAATGTTAAGGGGGTGTAAATTTATAATAACATATAATAAGTTTTAGGTTTCAAAAAGCATTTGTAATAATTTATAATATTTTTCCAGTAAAAAGCACCTCATTTTAAGTTAGATTGGTAAGTTTCAGAATTTTGACCAAAAAAATTAATTTCTATCCCATAGTGCGATGACCAGCTGCATCAACCGGCATATCATAAAAGAAATATAGCAAAGGCGGCCGCGAAGACAAGCATGCCGATTTATTTGCTTTAAACTTTTTTGTGATTTTTTTTTCTTATCAAAGAGCACCGAATTTACATTTGTAAACTGTTCCTTCTATATGAACTGTTTCCTTGGAACAAAATTAAATAAATAACAACGAAATTGTAAGCTGAAATTAATAAATCACGATAATATTAATAGATGACTTTTTCTTTTTGATCTTACTATTACGCTGAAAAAATGTACGAGTGCGCAAAGTGACTAGTCCTAAACGTCTTAGTTTTCGAACTACAGGGTGTTAGAAATTAAAAAAATATTGTTTTTTAGTATAACTTTGATACCAATTGAGATATTGTTGAAAAATTTGGAGACGTCTTCTATGCACCCAAACACATTTTTTGGCATACAAGAAAAAAATAATTATTACCACTGTCGTCCATGAGGGGTTTAAGGTTAATATTTTTAATAAAAAAATGGTACGCCACTGCATTTTCTAAAATAAAAATATTTTTTTAACTTCTCATTAGATTTAAAACAAATTTGACCTCCTGACTTTTTTATTTGATGTACGGTTTTCACGTAAATAAATAAAAACCAATTTTCGGCATGGTCATTTCGTATCGATACGATCAAATTCTTCAGTAAAAAAATCACCTTTTTTTATTTTTAAATTCTACTTAAAATAACATGAAAAACTTCATATAAAAATTTGTCCTAAACGTCAATCCACGAGGCTGAAAGCCTAAATACTAACGTACCGTGGGTGTCTTAAGCAGGAGTAAGAGGGAAGTTTGTTAACACGGGACTTAAAAACTTGAAGATTTGGGGGGAAGGAAAGACCTCCGCTGGAAGTAGGTTCCACAGTCTAGAAACTCTAGGGATAAAAGAACGAACGAAATGGGAAGTTCGGGGCCTGTCCAATTGGACCGTATAGGGATGCATACGTGCGGCACCACGAGTTTCTCTGTTGGGAGCTGCAAGAGGAGGGACTATACTGGATAATTCGTCGGGCAGAAGCCGTAAAAGTATCTATAGAAGAGCGATAGATCTCCCACAGCTCGACGATGGGCAAGAGAAGGAAGTCTTTGAGTAAGTAAAGGATCATTAATAAGACAGAACAGCCCTTCTTTGAATGGCATCAAGAATGCTGAGGGTTGTAGGGATGCCATTCCCCAGACATGAGAACAATATTCCAGAGAAGGTCAATTTGGGACACATACAAAGTGTATAAATTGGAAGGGGAAAAATACTTTTTCGCTCGGAAAAGAAATCCAAGCTTTTTGACGCCGCGGTGGCTATAGATACAATGTGTTTATGCCAGTTAAGGTTATTTTCAAATGTGACGCCCACAAGGTTAAATGTGTCCCCGCTCTGCAAAACCTGGTCACTCATAAGCAAGGGTGAGTGTTTGATGATTTTTTCGCGACCAGGAACATGATTGTGTTT
Organism: Listronotus bonariensis; assembly: GCA_014170235.1. Classification (NCBI taxonomy): domain Eukaryota; kingdom Metazoa; phylum Arthropoda; class Insecta; order Coleoptera; family Curculionidae; genus Listronotus; species Listronotus bonariensis. The sequence goes on along the minus strand of JACEGR010005018.1, from coordinate 21,617 downwards.
GAATACATTAAATTGAACGAGATTTTGGCGCCCCAATCCAATATCAATTGAGATCCTGAAGAGATATCTGCATCGCCCTGCGTTTGCCTTCCAAGTCGGGTTGAGAGGTTGGCTCATGGGAACCTGAAAAGTGGAGTGAAGGGTACTATCGTCAGCATAACTATGAATGGGATTTGTTGTGGAAGAAGAAGGTCGTTGATGTGAAGAAGAAACAAAGTTGGTGCTAGTACTGAACCCTGAGGCACTCCAGCATTAATTTCGTAAAAGCTTGAAGAGTGGCCATCAACAATGACTGATATACGTCGATTAGAAAGATAACTGGAGAGCCAAGAGCAGAGTTTAGTTGGAAGACCATAGGAGGGAAGTTTATTAAGAAGTGCGTCATGCCAGACTTGGTCGAAAGCTTTAGATATATCAAGAGCAACGATCTGGGACTCACCTAGAAACTCAAGAGACTTGTTCCAGTTGTGTGAAACGAAGGAAAGAAGATCTGCTGTAGATCTCTTGTGACGAAATCCGTATTGCCTGTCATGTAAAATTTTATGTTTTTCTAAATACCTAAGAATTTGCGAGTTAATGGATTTCTCCATTACTTTACAAAGCATTGAGAGGAGTGAAATGGGTCTATAGTTGGATGGAAGAGATTTAGATCCTTTCTTGGGAATAGGCTGGACACGTGCAGCTCTCCAGCTGTCTGGAAAAATACCCGTGTCATAAGAAATTCGAAAGAGCCTGGTTAAAATAGGTGCAAGTTCAGGAGCACATTTTTTAAAACGATTGCTGGTATTCCATCTAGCCCAGACGATTTCTTGGTGTTAAGAGAAGAAAGGATACGCTTAATGTGTTTTACCTTAAAAATAATATTGGGCATTTTGTGAGGAACTGGGGGAATAGTTGGAATTGGATGATTGACAGGTGGATGAAGGGTTGAATTGGCAGCAAATTGTTTAGCAAATAGTTCGGCCTTTCCTTTAGATGTGGAAATAATTTCATCTTCCAAAGTTAATGGTGGAAAAGAACTGGTACAGAAATTTCTACTGATGTTTTTGGCAAAGGACCAGAAGGATTTGCTGCCATTTGAGCAAGAAAGTATTTTGTTTTTATACGGTTATCAAAGGAGTCTTTGGCTTCTGAGATTGTTTGGTGGTAGTGGTTTCTTGCTTCAATGCTGGCCTGTCGGTTTTCTGGACTAGGATCCTGTAGAAACTTCTTGTGAGCCTGAACTTTTAAAATTCTAGCTTTGTCACATGTTGTTGTTTCATTTGGTATCATATTTTCTTTTTATTTTCTTTTTTGATTTATTAGATTGGTGTTAAGTGTTTTAATGCTTATCACGGATTTTATAAATTCAGCCAAGAAACTTAATCGGGCCTCACTTGCTCGAAAACGGAAAGGTGGGAAGGTCAGGTCGTCTTTAGTTAGACCGTATAGGGAAGCATATGTGTGACACTGCTGGAAACTGCAATTGGAGCAGAGAAAAAAATAGAGTAAAACAACATATTCTATCAAATGTAATAATATAATAATAAAAAGAGAAATCTTAATAATAACATAGTAACTTAACGAATAAAACATGGCAGATCTAAAATAAAGCACTGATATTAAAGAACTACTGCAAAAAGGATATTTTTAAAGAAATGAAAAATCTTACAAATTTTACAGGATATTCTACCTTGATGGAGTTTCATTAATTTTATAACAAAAATTTCATACATACAACTCCAAAATTACTTAGCTTGTGAGGTACTTGGAGGAGTTACTTATAAAAATTATTAATGTAAAATTAACAACATAATTTTCTGCTCTCATATTTTTTCTAATTTAGAATACCCTGTAAAAAAATAAGTTTGTTCACTCAATAAATGAATACCAATGCAAATAAGTAAACAAAAAAGTTACAACATATACAAGTGTGTTTCAGAACTATGGGATTATGGGATCAAACTTTAAGGTGTGATTCTTTATGTTATTTTATGAAAAAAGTTCCTATAAACATACAGGGTGTTCATTTGAAAACTTTCCACTCAGCTATCTTCGAAACGAGACAGATTTGAGAAAATCGCCGAAACACGTCAAGATATTTATTGAGGGGAACGTTTTTACAAAAATTGGACGGCGCCCTTTAACCCCTTAACCACCAGGGCCACCACCCCAAAATTCTTAAATGAGAAGGCGGATCGAGTGATACATCATTTTAAAGCTCCTTACGAGTACTTTATAACCCTAGAATATGAAGTCAATATCTTTACCTATTACAGAATGGTGGTACTTTAAAAATTACCTAAATACCTGATTTGGATGGCCATATTTCCGAAACTAATAAAGTTAGATGTACCTAATGTGGTGTTTTCTTAAAGCTCTTTTAAAGGTCTTTTTAATGGTGATACTGGTAGTAATATACAGGGTAGAAGAAAAAGTACACATTTTTTATTTAAGAACCCTGTATATTATTTTACCATTAAAAAGATCTTTAAATGAGCTTTAAGAAAACACCACATTAGGTACATCTAACTTTATTAGTTTCGAAATATGGCCATCCAAATCAGATGTTTAGGTAATTTTTAAAGTACGAAGATAACTTGAGTGAAAGTTTTCAAATGAACACCCTGTATGTCCGGAGTTGCTTCCTTACTGAGATACAGGGCGTTAAAATTTAAGGGAAAAATCTGTTTTCTAAATATTTGTAATATGCTTAGCCGACTTGGATAAAATTTAGTACATTTATTTAAAGTAATAAGGCTCTTACTAGACCCTAACCATATTGTTATTTTTAGGTCCAGAGGCATCCCAGTGGGCACCGCAACATATATTATTGAGCCAAAAAAGGACGTCACTGACTTTTTTGACGTTTTTATATTTTTTTATAATTAAGCAATAAAAATGCAACTTTTTAGTCTTCAGTATGTTCTTCATATCTTGCTTTGTCTGAGAAACAGATTAAATCCATTTTAAGCCATTCTAAGAAGCAGCCCTAAAATACATAAAATAAAATCTAAAATTAAAAAATATGGAATTTCAATCAACTCCGGACTTATGTTTATAGGAACTTTTTTCCATAAAATAACATAAGGAATCAGACCTTGAAGTTTGATCCCATAGTTCTGAAGCACCCTGTATATAAAACAGATAACTGAATTTTCGTTGACATATACATATTATTATTATATAAAATGCAAAAATTGGCAGTTTACTTATGCCTTACTAGTACATCAATCACAGAATCTAAATTTATAAAAAATGATGTGATCAAAACTTTATTTTCATACTAATATTTGATAAAACCAAAAAAAAATTTATGGATTTATCAATTTCATTAAATTTCCTAAAATAAAGTCTTCTAAATGGAAACTTTGCGACTTTTAAACATCTTTTCGGGTAAAAAAAACTGGAATGGCGGAGAAGAGATCACATATTTTTACACTTTACCAAGTAAAAATGTTTTTTTTATACTTTTGTTTACAGTTTAAAAGTTGAAACCACCGCTTGGTACCTGTGCGGTGGGAGAAGCAAAAGTGATTTGGCCTTCTGCGTTTGTGTTTGGAGCCGGCATGTCTTCAGCTTGTGCCTGAAAAAGAAACCAAATAAATAAATAAAAAAATTGATAAAAAAATAGATACATTTCTATCAGCACGAAAAACTGCAATAATAGCTATTTATGTATCAAGTGGCGTTACTAGGACTATAATGCCCTGAAGGTTGAAATAGCCCGAGGGCCTCTGCCTCGAGGGCTAGATTTCGACCTGATGGGCATTATAGTCCAATAAAGCCCGTGGTGCATACAATGCTTTATGTTTTACCCAAAAAGAGTTTTTCAATGACTAATTACATTATTTATTCGCAATATAAAAAATAAGTTGCACCTGTACCTGTATACGTAAGTAGATAATGACTGGTGTTAAGTTTGACTTTGATGTTTCTATCAGTTAGTCAGTTGGCATTTTTTATTTAACGATTTGCTCAAAATGGAAGAAATTCCACAAAATATAAGAGAAAAGGCCATAAAAGTGACCGAAAATCTTTTGCCAGTTAAATCAAGGCAAGAGTAAGATCGGGAGTATGGCATATTTGGTATTTGAAAGATGCGAACGCAATTCTTCAAATATCCGAAACCGTTTTAATGGCATATTTTCAGGAACTGGTAAGTTATTGATTTTATTTTAATACATATGTTTGTATAAACTTGATCTTTATTGTGAGAGAAATAAAATTGGATAAGCAATAAAATTTCCATATTAGCGCATTAGGGCATTATCATAATGCCCTAGGTGTGATAGCAGTTATTATTGCTACCATAACATATTCCGTTTCTAAGGTATTACAGATCAATAATAGATGGGTAAAACATAAAACATTTTATTATAACTTAGTTTCCAAGTTGATATTCCTTTTTCAAGGAAGGTTCCTAGGATTTAGATTTTTTTGCCCCCTCCCCAGTATTTAAAAAGTAAATAAATAAAGGATTTTCTTTTGAAAATTAGTTATTTGTTTCTGGGGAAAAGGAACTAACCAAAAAATATATATATATTTAGAAAATCTACCCTAGTCACAAATATTTAGGAAATTTTTCACCAAAATATTTCTTTGGAAGCATCTAGTACACAGGAATTAATTTGATGTCCCACCCCAGTTTTATTTTTTAAACGGATGAATTTACAAACTTAAAACTTTGGGGTATAAAATAATTGCATAAAAACTATATTGTTCCGAATCACCTCGTATAAAAACCCGGCCTTCGTTTTTATACCTTTATTAACAATGAAACGTAACTATGGTTACAACGACAAAATCTTCAGTTGTCAATGTCTCGAAGTTTACAGCACAAAAGTCGAATCTATACTAACTGATCGGAAGATTCCCGTCGCCCTTATATAGTATGGTGGAAGAGTAAAGAATGATCTAGAATCTTCGAGAAATATCGTGAAAATTCCATAGTACAGGATGGCATAAAAGTTCTTAATGGATAATTCGGGCGTTTTCGGAAACCTTCGAAAGTGATGAAAGAACTTGGAAAAATTAAGGTAAATTATTTAAATAAATTAACAAACTAAATTAAATGATTCTAACTCTCTAAAATTCTATAACCTAAACACATTTTTGAAAGTCTGTAACAATATTTTAAGAGTGAAATTGACAGATAGAAAATTCAAGATGGCTGCTGGCCGCCATCTAGGGAAAAAAATGGAAAAGTGGGTCTTATGGCACATCATTTCGTAGCTCCTGAGTACTTTATAACCCTGAAACATAAAATGGAGCACTTCACAGTCATATTTCCGAAACTAATAAAGTTAAATGTACCTAATGTGGTATTTCCTAAAGCTCTTTTAAAGTTCTTTAAGAAAATACCACATAAAGGTCACATTTAACTTTATTACCTCGGCAATATGATCATCCAAATCAGGTATTTAGGTAATTTTTAAAGTACCGCCATTTTTATATTATATGACGATTGACTTTATACAGGTTGAGCTAAATAGCATAGCACATAGGCAATGTTAGGAAAAGAGACAATCCAACTAAATCCCGGCATGTAAACATGCGTGACTAATACTGCTTGTTTTGGCATTCTATTGCTCGCCGATGTACCAAAACTGCTTGCTTAAGCTATTATATCTATAATCTACCACCAGACCCCCTTTTCATGTTTTTTTTTTTTTTAACATCCTACAAATGCATATGCCTAAATACCCAGATTACCGTGGGTGTCGGGTTATTAGATGTTTAACCCATCGTTCTCCTGTTCCGTCAACGTTGTCCAAGCACTGAAACATGCAGTTATGCATTTCACAGCACCTTTTAGACAACGCGGTAGTACAGCCCACGGTTATTTTTAATAACTACTACCTAAATATGTTTCCCCCGCTGGAATCGAACCGGCGCTCTCTGGCTTCGAAGATCAAAGCTATGTCCACTGCGCCACGGGGAGACGTGTTTTTTTTCCCCAAGATGTCCCAGTCATCTTGACCTTTCCATCTGCCAATTTTAGTTCAAGTTTATCATACCACCAGCTGCCAAAACTGACGCTGATCTGACAGTACATCTGAATCGCGTGTATCAAAGCTTTATTTGACATTTGCTTTCATGAAAGTGCGTTTCCAGGTTTGCATGACCATGTTTACCAGGTTATAGAGCAATACTAAATATTTTTATCAGATAAGATCAAAGCTTAACAATCATTGTCCGAAAGCCTCTCATTCGGGCTCTCAGGACTCACCTGGGAATATCATCATTTAAAAACAATTTTAGCATTACTTTAGAAAGTTTTCCTATTTGAGTGTTTTGTATTAGGTCACAGTTAAAAATAAAAAAGATTTTTGAGCTTTTTACTTTTACATCCTTTTAATACATTTAGAAAATTATATTGATTACACTTACTTCTACCAACTTGGCCAATTGAGCAATGGTTCCTCCACTGGTGAAGTTGGTAACGGCCCCAGGCGGCTTCCTTCTGACTTTTGAAATCACCCGTGGACAAAACATGAAGTAAAACAGGCACAATACCGGCATCAATGACTTTCTGTATTTGCTCACTGTTTCCTGGAATTAAAACAGGGTATAAACTGTTAGGTTTGAGTTTCCCCTTGTAAACCAGATCTGGTTTCCATTGAATATTTCAATAAATTATTGCCCCTGATTGGCTTTAAAGATGCAGGTGGTGAAAAAAACTCTACTATACCTGCTGTGATATTTGAAATGGTCCAAGCGGCTTCCTTGACGATATTAAGTCTGGGATGTAGAAGTTTCGTCATTACATTTATAGCGCCAGCGGCATGACAGAATCGGTCTGCATGTCGTTACCAGTAACGATGTTGCCGACCGCTCGTAATGCTGGAGTTAGTACCGTGTTTTCGTCGCTGTAGAGTAACTGGAGTATAAGGGAAGCCTAAAATTTGAAAGAATTTTCAGTGCTCCAAGATTGACTAGTTTCGACATCTTGTATAATAATAATAATAATAAATAATTATGTACAGTGGGCAGCACTAAAGATCCCTTATGATCAAAACATCCAAAATACGTACTTATCGCCATATGAGAGCAACCTTGCCAAAGTAGGCAATGCCGGTCTGACTTGCTCGAAATTAGGTGAAGGATTTTGTTTCTACACAAATCGGACACAGGCCCAAACTGCGTTTCTCAACAAAGACACGCTGGTATCTGGCCTGATCAGTCTTAAAATGTACCCGGCAGAACGTTGGCAGCCAATACCGAGTATATCTCTGGTTAGTGGTCCATCGCCAGCAACGTTACCTAAAAAAATATATTAATAATTTTTAAACCAGTGCCGAAGCCTTTAAAAAGAAGTAAAGGTGAAATAAACAAAAAGTTTAAAAAAACCAAAAAAAACACGCTTTATATGCGTAACCGAACTAAAATTACGAAAATAATTTTTCATTACAAAGAGTTTGTATTACAGGTTTAAAAAAACTAAAAAACACGCTTTTATATGCAACCGAACTAAAAATTAGAAAATAATTTTTCATTAAAAAAAATATTGTCATTTCATAGTAAAAAAGCGTGGGGTGCATTTTACTATTTTCATAACTTTTTCATCATAGATATTTGCAAATATATATAATTATAACATTTAATATATTTATCACCCCACGCTTTTTACTATGAAATGACAATATTTTAATGAAAAATTATTTTCTAATTTTAGTTCGGTTGCATATAAAAAGCGTGTTTTGGTTTTTAAACTATTAATTATTTTTCATTTTTAGTTTCTGCTACTCACGACAAGGTGGCGAAAATTTTTTTTTAATGAACAAGAGTATGGCGAATTTTAAAATTTTCAACGAGATTGCAACTCGCTAAAAAAATTCTTCTTCATTAAGTGGCAAAGGTTTGAGAAATTTTGCCAACGAGATCGGCAATCCAGGCAATGTTATCGGGCCGTTGCCAATATATTGCAACCCACTAAAAATTTCTTCTTCATTTAATAGCAAAGTTTGAAATGTTTCCAACAGATGGCAACCTTCCTAAACCACTTAACCGATTATAATAAAATTCTCACACCATGTGCAGTTCGATCCAACTTGAGAGATAGGATAGTTTAAATCTCAAATTATAGTCGCAATTTTAATTTATTGCTAATTATTTGTCTGTTCGACTGGGTTGAGTAAGTAATCAATAGATGGCGCTGCTATGGTAAATCTACGAACGTGTCATATAAGCTACATTTTAACAGCATAATAACCACGTGTTGTTGACGCTATAAAATTAATTAAATTTATTTTGTAGTGAACGAAATACCGTATAATTCAATTATTTCCACTTTTTAAATTTTTGGTGTTAGCATAGCCGGCTACGTGTTACTTAGACTGAAGTGTAAATTGAATTCATATTATAATGAAGATAATACAGTGAAATTAGGTTATTTGGGTCTCATATAAACTCCCGAGCGAAGCCGGGAATCAAGTGTGTCCAAGATAAAGGATCCTAGCATGGGAAGTCCCAGTATCCGGTTGGAGATACAGCTTAGGTTAAATTGGGAAAAAGTTGTGTTTTTTAAGGCTTATTTACATGCCGTTTAGAAACTTGAAAAATTTTCATGGCTTGCTGAGATATTTGTCAAAAACAAAATTTGACTATTTCGATTTATTTTTCTGATCTAATAACACTTTTTTATTGGTACTTTTAGCTACTACATGATGGTATTGTTAGATTTTATACCCGACGTTTCGTTTTCAAGAAACCATCATCAACTTTATTTTTTATATGGCTCGAAAAAAGTACCCCTGTATCTAGATCCTATTTTTATTACAAATTCAACTATGTATCACATGTCATATTTTAATTTTTAGTTAAAAGAAAATTGCATTTTCTATTTTTTAAAGTTATTTTTAAGTAGGCCTTGCAAACAAATGCTTGACGTTAATACCGGTTACCATATCTGTAACATAATTTAATATCATTATAAAATAGTATTTGACAGCTTGCTCAGCTACATCCATACGTGGGGAACTTAGTAGCGCTTGTAACCTCGGCACAGCCCCTTCTTGTACCACTGCCGCTGTCTGCTCCGAAGTACCTGAGGCAATGTTGGTCAAAGCCCAGCATGCTTCGAATTGAAGACTTGGACTAAGAACAAAGAATATTATTCCTACTTATAATTTTTATTTTAGAATTTATATTATACAGGGGGTTACAGAATGTTTTTAGGATAATTTAAGGGCAGATTCTACTATAGATAATATGAAAAAAGTTTATACTGGGTGTTGCGCCGTCGAGCGGGACATAGGGAATCCCATGTAAATTTTGAGGTAGTCAAATATTGGCTCCCCTAATTATTTTAGAAAAAATGCTATTAGGATTTATTGAAGAGCACAGTAAGTTCCACCTAAAATAAAAATTTTGAGCATTTTTTAACCAACCAGTAAAAAGTAAACTGCTTAATACTTCTGCAACGTAGTATCTCATTATGCTTTTTAAAGTAAGATTTTTAAAATTTATGATTTAGGGTATTAAGGCTTGTTTGTCAAATTATTTATATTTCTTACCTAAAACTTATGACGTTGTCAATGTTCAGAATTGAATGTATTTATGACAATAAAGGAATTATTATTACCCTGTACTCTTGAAATCAACAATAAAAACACCATATCGATTTATCAGTGACAATTTAGATCATTAATTTATAATGTCATTGCCAAAACTGAACAATTTTATACGGGAATTTCAAAAGAATCCTCGCATTTCATTTTAGTTTACAGCTAATTCCAACACATGCACTCACAGTTACGCAAGACAATAAAACAAATTTTTCTACATTTAGAAGTCAATTTATGACGAAAATATCAGGATTTAATCAAATGCTCAAATATTCCTCCATTAACTGCCAGACAATAACCTAAACGATTATAAAACTCATTTCTTACGTTGGCTAGTTGGTACATCCATATTCTGGCACATTCAGCGGAAATAGCATTCCTTAGCTGGACTAAATTTTCATATTTTTTATTGGTAAGTTAGTTTTTAAATGTCCCCATAGAAAAAAATCGTTTGGCGAAAGATCACGTCGATTTTCTTCACATTTGCAATTATTGATTACTGTGCCTGTAGTTTCAAATTTTTTATCGTCCGTTCTATTGTCGATTTACTTGGTATTGGCCTATTGGGAAAATAGGCTGCAAACATGTCCGCTACTCTTCAATAACTATTTCCTGGTAAAACCATTTTATAATAGTGATTTTTTCTTGATTTAAGTAGTTCATTATTTAAGAATGATGTGACATTGATCTGACAACTTGAGAGTAAGAGGTTAAATAATTTTTCTAGTATTTTATTATAAACTTCTAATAATACAAGGCGGGTAAGAAGATAGGAGATTCGTAACTTATTTTAGCATTTATCTCTTAGCTGGCGGACTGAGAAGAGCTGAAATTTGTACACTGGGTACAACTTTTCGTGCTCTTTAAAAAATCCTAATTATATTTTCTTCTAAAATAATTAGGGGAGCCAATATTGGACCACTTCAAAATTTACATGGGATTCCCTATGTCCCGCTTGACGAAGCAACACACGGTAGTAACCTGTAATAATTTTTATTATTTTTTTAATTTAATGACTATCAAACTCTTACTTGTGATTTTTTCCCAAAAATTCCACACATCTTGGAACAACACCCAAACGAATCATGTGATCAATGGGAGGATTTCTTTCTCTGCTGAGGATTTTTCTGCATGCCTGGGTGGCCTTGAATTGAACTTCCTCATCCTGGTTCATCATGCCTATGAAATGAATTAAAACTTAACAGGAATTATTGGAAAACACGGTAGCAAAAATGTAATATAAGATTTTTTAGAAATATTCATTCCTAAGAAAAAAATAAATAAACTTAAAGGTAATGACATTTTTTTTTAATGTGTGATGCAGAACACCACATATAAATATTAATTGTTTTGCAGTTGTGGATCTTAGATTAGCTTGGAGATGGATTGATACCCCTAACACTGCAACCTGCTCAGGTTTATTGTGGGTCTTACCATACATTATTTCTTCAGCAGACATAGTTACGGGACTAGCTGAATTGTTTTCTTGCAGAGGTGAAGTGATTTCTTCACTTGCCACGGATATGTTCCTTCTTTTGAGCAGTTGGTCATCTTTTCTAGCTTTACGGAGCTCAACAGCTTGGCCTATACGTCTCCGACGCATTTCCTATAGAAAAAAAGTAATATAGATAAGTAAAAGTTAGAAAACAGATAGATTTCCAGTGTTACAATTGCTTGAAAATGATAAAGCATGAATGAATTAGAACTTTAAAAACACACTACCTATTAAAATTTTTTAAAAATGTATAAACATATACAGGGTGTTCATTTTAAAACCTTACCACTTAAGTTATATGGCAAAAAAGACAGGATTGAGAGAATCGCCAAAACATATAAAGATATTTATTGAGGGGGTACGTTTTTGACAAAAATAGACGGCGCCCCTTCAACCCCTAAGCACCAGGGCCACCACCCCGAAATACTTAAATGAGAAAGGGGGTCAAGTGATACATCATTTTAAAGCTCCTGACAAGTACTTTATAACCCTAGAATATAAAGTCAATAGCTCCACGTACTTCAAAAATGGAGGTTCATTGAAAATTAACCAAATACATGACTTGGATGGCCATATTTTCTAAACTAATAAAGTTAGACATACTTAATGTGGTACATTTTTTAAGCTCTTTAAAGATCCTTTTAATGTTGATATAATATACAGGGCTAAACACTAAAAAAATGTATACTTTTTGTCCTACCTTGTATATTATTAAAAGTATCACAATTAAAAAGAGCTTTAAGAAAAAAAAAGAGACCACTCGCTTTAAGACACCACTCTTTGCCAGGGGCACGTCGCTCATTTTTGAGAGACACCCTAAGTATAACTCTCTGGCCGCGAGTATCAAATATGAAACCCGGTTGCGTGTATTTTAAATGGCAAATAAATAGCGTGGCGCCTGGGGAAAGTAATGTGAATCTTGCTTTGAGCAAAAACCTTTATTTTAGTAAAATAAATACAAATATTGCAAAGATTTGGTTTGGCTCCTGAAGCTATTTTTCTGATTATAGCGTGGTACACAATGTGTTAAGTATATTTAACTTTATTAGTTTTGGAAGTATAGCCATCCAAATCAGTTATTCAGGTAATATTTAAAGGTACTGGGCATTTTGCCAGGGTTGGTATTAACTTTAAATTTTAGGGTTATAAAGTACTATTTAGGAGCTTTAAAATATTCATCACCCAACCCCTCTTTTCATTTAAGAATTTTGGGGTGGTGGCCCTGGTGGTTAAGGGGAAGAAGGGGCGCCGTCCACTGATTTTCAAAAAACGTTCCCCCTCACTAAATATTTTGACATGTTTCGGCGATTTTCCAAATCTGTCTCTTTTCGCAGAAAACTTGAGAGGTAAATTTTAATGTATCAAACATACTTTGTATAATAGATTAATATTTTTAGATAGCTAAAGAGACATTTCTAACATGGCTCTTTGTATTTCTTTGATGATGTCTTGTTTGGTAATATAATTAACATAAAATTAAAAAGTATGTATTTCTACTTCACTGAAGGGGCCCAATGGTGAGATGTACATGTGACATTTATTGCATGATAATTTATGTACAGACAGAAATTCTAGGTAATGTAAACGGTCAAAATTTGCTGCCTGATAAAAATTTTTATGGTTAACATTAGCCAGAATTTCTGTCTGACATAAACATGCAATAAATGTCAGGAGTAAACCTACCATTATATCTACCAACCACAACTTTATTGGCGCGTGAACAGTGAGTTCATCGGTTCTACCGCCTACTGTCTGAACCTGTATTATAATAATAATAATAAAAATAACTAACATTAAATATTTATTAAGATATGACTCAACAAGTACATAAAAGAAAATATTGATAGCAGTCACAAGACTCATTTTTCCTAGCATTTATTGATACAACCTTAAATTTTTACTAAGATAATAGGGTTTTTAAAATATTTTGTCCCAGTAATTGACAGGAGTTCAAAAAATAAACTATAGATTTATTATAAGTTTACAAGTAAATTATAGCAGCACCCTGCCATCTTTAGAAGGGCTTAAAGTATTTTTTTTAGATTTGTGTTTACTTTTTAAACTTATTAATTAAATAGTTATTTGTCCTAAGCTATGAAATCTAGATAATAATCTATGTAACAATGGTTTTTTTTAAGGTTACCAGTTACCATATACCACCTTTAAATGCAACTGACTTTCGGTGGCAGTGATCAGTGAATCAGAATTGGGCAGCACAAGTTTCAATTACTACTGTGCAAAGAAAAAGAGTCTAATCTGCAAAATTGGTCATTTCATGTTTTTATATTGTTTTAATGTGCAATAAGAGTTTACATTTTGATATTTAAACAGTGTTTTTAGAAAAGGTTTAAAAGTTAGTGTGTTGTCAAAACAGTCTATTATGAAAAATGGATAAAACAGAAAATGTTGATTTTCTCAAAACTCTATTTTTGCGATGAGACTTCTTTTTGCCTTTGCACGATAGATTATTACACATATAAAAAAAAAAGACAATCATTGTGTTTATTTAAGGTACAATTGTGGCAATAATTTTTCGAAATAAATTCAAAGCAAAACGTCGAATCGGGTCTTATAGGATAAATATGCATTTATTGTTAAACCACTAAAGTTATGCCATTAAAAATGAAGGTAATTACTTACAAACCGATTTTAATGAAAGTTGGTATATGGGAGTTTTTGGGGCGCTGATTAGGAATCTGAAAGAATTTTTAGTCGGACACGTTTCGTTCTCGAGATATTCATCATCAGACTTAATAACCAAAACTAACCTGAATTCACTAGTTTCTCCCCTTCTTTGCACTCAATTCTTGATTGAAAGCTAAATTGGTACTCAACATTTGATTTCCACCTCTAAAAACCCCATTTTTCAATTTATTTTACCCGGTTTTTCCTTAAAATTGCAAAGCTTTACTTTCAATTATTTCGATCGCAGCAGCCTTGGCCCCACCAAGGCTACTGCGATTAAAAGTAAAGCTTCATAAATTTTATGGAAAAATTGGGTTAAATAATTAAAATGAGGTTTTGAAGTAAAATCAAATATTAAGTTCCAATTTAGCAAAAAACTCAAGAAATTGAGTGCAAAGAAGGGGGGGAACTCGACAATTTACGTCAGTTTTTGGTTATCAAGTCCGATGATAAATGTCTTCAAGAACAAAACGAGTCCGGCCAAAAATTCTCTCGAGATTCTGTAATCAGCGCCCCAGTGCCCAGTTTATAAATAATTACCAAAATAAGAATACCAAAAAGATTTTCACAGGTAATTTTCTAGAAACCTGCGGCAACTCCGATTTTGACGAAATTTGGTATACAGGGGTTTTTGGGGCGCTGATCACGAATCTGAAAGAATTTTTTGGCGAAACGTTTCGTTCTTGAGATACTCACCATCAGACTTGAAATTTAAACTAATCCTATTTTTACAATATTCCCCCTTCTTTTTGCACACAATTCTTGATTTAAAGCAAAAGTGGCACACAATATTTGATTTTCACCTTTTAAAACCCCGTTTTTTACGTATTTTACATTATTTTTGCATTAAATTGCGTGAGCTATACTTTGACTAATGCGGCAGCCCATGTGTGCACATGAGGCTTCCCATGTGCACTGTATGGATTGACTGCAATGATTCAAAGTGGCAGCAACGCAATTTAATGCAAAAAATGATAAAATGTACGAAAAACGGGGTTTAAAAGGTGTAAAATCAAATATTCTGTGACTACTTTAGCTTAAATCTTCAAGAATTGCGTGCAACAGCGCACCGAGGAATAACCCCCAAATACCATTAGTTTCGATTAAAGTACGGATGGATATAGCACGCAGGAAACGTTTCCGCCAAAAAATTACCTTTCATATAAAGTCGAGTCAGCGCCCCAAAAACGCCGTATGCCAAATAATTCGCCAAAATCGGTGCCGCCAGATATTCTAGAAAAATTACCAGGTTTTTGTAAAATAAGATAAAGGTAGAAAATGAACTGTTATGTATGACCACTTACTTAGACCGTTTGTCTTTAGACCTGATTTTGGAGCAAGGGCACCATAGTGAGGGCCCCATTTTGTAAAACGGATTCTTACCTCTGTATCTTTTCCTTTGTTCTTAAAAGAACGGATTCTGTTTTCATCCGCCATGTTTAACCTGTAACACAAAGAAATATTAAAAATCTAAAAACGTTACAAGCACATTCGTTTTTTAAAGGATTAAAAACAAAGATTGAGACAAAAAAATCCTTGTTCTGGGAGGCATGGCATGAAACTACGTCTTATTTTAAATTCTGACGTCCGCTACATTATTTAATACTGCTCAATAATAAACTCACCTATAAATTAACAAGTAACAGCAAATATATAACAAATAACTCTAAAAATTCAAAAAAAATTAACAATTACTTGAACTACAATCCCTTGAAAATGCAGGAAATCACGAAAATGGCGGTTGAACCGGCACAAATGATTTTCGCGAATATCTGACAGCTGTCAAATTTTGTGGCCAATCGGAGACGGGTATTTTCTTTTCAGAAGCCTAATTGGTTGGTTTAAAAATTAAACATGGACATAAAGAAAGTTACAACTTTTATGGAGTTTTTTAAAAATTAAAATGCAAATTATGATTGTAGAGATTTATAAACACAAACTCTGAAAGTGTCTTGTGTTAGTTTAAGACCAACATTTTACCATTTTTAAACAATATTAGCGAATCATTTTTCAGTTGTTTAATTCAACAAAAGAGATGCCAATAGTTTACGTGCTGAAAAACAATTCGAAAATCACTCTCTTTTGAAGGCTGTTCTACACGATCATAGTTCTGCATGCGGAAATACTTTGGAGAAGAGCATGTGCCTACTAGAGAGCAGCTTTGCCGCCTTTAAGGTGGCAATCATCCAGAACCTTTAAATTAGAAATGGGAATGCGTGAAGATATTTTTATTTTCCAAATATGATAATAATATATATAAAAACACACTTACCATTTCATGACGCAGACGACATAATAGAGAGTATGCCAACAAAAAAAGGAAGAAGACTTTTTTATGTTGGTCACAAAAATGACAACTGCATCTGTCATCCGCATTGCATAATTTAAGTTACGACATGACCTGCTAAATTATCTCATTTTTATCCGTTTAAAAGAAAAGATAAACAAACCCGTATGTCGAAAATAATCGAAAAGTTCCAGATGATTCTTTGAAACGGGTCGTGCGAAATTTGTGGAAAATCACGGATTTTTTAAATATTTTCCCGTACGTACACTGCAATTTTTTATGTAAATCTTTTGTAAGTGTAAAATTAAGTGTCCTTCAGCCAGTATGCCTTTTAGCCGTAGTGCTTTTGTAAGTAAATACATGTTTTCCTTGGAAAACTAGCCCCTACTTAAAGGGCTATTTATAACACATTTTCAGGACTAACCGCTTGAATTTTCGTTGTCTGGTGAGCAATGGGTTTTTCTATGGTTTCGAATTGTTTTTCATGCTTAACTTTTCTTTATTGCCGAGAAAAATATGAAATTTTGTTGTGAAATTTTAGGTTATAAATAGAATACAGTACGTGATATTATTGGTCAATATTTATTTCATTTTGGTGTTTCAGAAATCAAACAATTATAAGTCCCTTAAGTAGGCAATATAATATTTTACTAAAAGATTTGTTTCCTAATTTTTAGTCTATTATAAATGTTTCATTATCTTTTAGTGTATGGAGTACCTACTATATAGAATTGTTTTCAATATGCCCTCAGTCCAAATGTTTATTATTGAGTGTTGGCCATCTTAACAGTAATAACTGTTACTAACTATATTTCTCTTACATATGTACATTTTGAGCACAATTGCTTTTTCTGTAATTAATCAAGAATTTTTGTTTGATATACATCTCTCATTTAAGTCAGTCTTCATTGTTTGACCCTGTATATCTTAGGTTTTTTTTGTGCATTGTGTACAGGGTGAGCAAGAACTTGTTCCTAAAATTACAGGAGTTACCAACTTATTGTAGTAATAGGAGTTTGATTCCATTGATAGTGGTGATAAAAACATACTCATGCATGATAAATTGGTATGAAAAAAATTTTAAAACTTCTAAATACGTACACAAAACAATATTTATTAGAATTTAATATAAATTAAACAGACAAATATGTAGTTATAAAGAAGAAAAAATTGCAAACATATTTTGGTAATTATGCCGCATAGGGTTCTGCTGTTTTTATTATTTTAAAAATATTTTGGCTTACACATTATCTTCATTTGTTCTTCAATATAATAAGTATTTATTAAATGTTTTATATTTTTTGTAAAAAAACAAAAATTTAGATTTTTAGTTTGTCATTTAATTTGAACATTTGGCAACATCGGCAACTTTAAGCATCCGAGTTCTATATGTATGGATTTTTAAATAAATTCAACGTGACCGAAGTCACGGTCAGGTTAGTTCTTGTTAGTCAAGTCTCTTTTTTAAATTGGCTTTTAAGGAATTAAAAAATTTATATCCCTTTGACATATTTTTGATGTTGCCAAATGTTCTTCATATTTGACTTTCAATAAATGACGTTTCTTTAACCTTGTTTGCTAGTTTGAGGTTATAAAACATACATTTTAATTTTCTGTTACATTTCTCCATTTTTAACAAAATATTCATAAAAAAGATTTTTACTTAATTTTGACGTGATTTTGACGAATATTAACTCATTTTACTTATTTTACCCTGCCAGAATCCCTATTCACATCCCGGTCCTGGAAGTTTGTTAAGTTATAATTAATTAAAAACTGGATAATTTGGTTAGCGCTACTGGTGTTTTATTAAGAAAAGGGTCTAAAATCAGTGAGTATCATTTATTTTTATAAAATCATGAAACGGCAGAAAACTATTCGGCACTTTTACCCATATTTTTTGGGTTGATATCAATTTGGGTATTTAAATTCAATGTACTCCTAAATTTTTAGGAATAACTTCTGAATCACCCTGTAGTTTTAAATATGTGATTTAATACAACTAAAATTACAACGTAAAAATCTCTTTAACCATTTGTTTTTTACTAAAAGTGAAGATATGGACACTGTTGCTTAGGCTTATACTGGTAGGTACGTCACCGAGTGGAACATAGGAAATGCCATGTAAATTTTAAGGAGGTTAATTATTGGCTCCCCCTGTACACTTTACATAAAAAATGTAAGATAACTTTTGAAGAAGCCAATCTGACAAACCCTTGTGCTAGGTTTAAAAAAGTTTTAATAAGCAAATTATTAAATTATTCAATTAAATGTTTGTTGCAAAATTACAAAATTTTCGTTTCATGTAAAACCAAACAGGCTCCTAAAAAACGAATGTTGTCACGTCCCCATAGTTGTCACTGACATGAGGAAAAGTGTGTGACAATGACAGTAAGTATTTGAAAGGAAATTATGTTTGTTTGCTGGTGGCTGCTGTCTGTTTGGTTTTCCTGAACCAAAGAATACCAATCCATAGAACCCCACAAGTGAGATTTCAGCGTACCCTAAAATTTTTAGTACCTACCGAGATGGCGAAAGTAGTACGATGTCGCTTTGCTAATACGATTACCATCAGATATTGATAGCACTCGCTGACGAGCCGTCGGCCCGATCAGTTAGAGTGAGGATATACGCAAAATTTAATAAAAATAAAATCCCCGATAAATGGACCCAGTATCCATAAGATTATTAAATTTATGATTTCAGAATAGGATATATCGATGCGTTTTTACAAAACATCGTAAGCGACATTCGACAATTTTACGGGAAACGATTTTTTCTTCCCATCGCGTTATTTTTAAAGAAAAACCGAGATCTGAATGTTTTTATTTTAGATTTCTTCTTAATTTGAATTACAAAACAAACATATTTAACATTTAATGTCAAAATTTTCAGAATCAGAAATTTTAAAATTCTAAACCTAAATAATAGTTAATTTTTAATTTTTTTATTTTTATTCAATTTATCTTGACAATGGTGGCAGACTTGCCACCAAAATGTCGATTTTTAGTTCTCTATTCACTTGCTTTATTATTTTTTTTTTTTTTGGTACTTTTAATTTATTTTTTGGCGTGTACCCAAATAACTACCATTAATTAAATGAACCGCCGTACCAATATAGAACATATCTTCATCTGAAATAAAGGCAATCAAAAAAGAACGTTTCCCTAAAACTGACGAATGTCGCTTACGATGTTTTGTCAAAAACCCATCGATATATCCTATTCTGAAATCATAAATTTAATAATCTAATGGATACTGGGTCCATTTATCGGGGATTTTATTTTTATTAAATTTTGCGTATATCCTCACTCTAACTGATCGGGCCGACTGCTTGTAAGCGACTGCTATCAATTTCTGATGGTAATCCTATTAGCAAAGCGACATCGTACTGCTTTCGCCATCTGTTGGTCGCGGTAGGTACTAAAAAAATTTGAGGGTACGCTGAAATCTCACTTGTGGGGTTCTATGGATTGGTATTCTTTGCCTGAACCGAAATTTTGGTAATTTTACAATTACATTTAATCGAATAATTCAAGCTTCGCTTATTACATTTTTTGAAACTTGGCACAAGGGGTTTGTCACATTGGTGTCTTTAAAAAGTTATATTACATTATTTCTATAAAATGTACAGGGAATGCAATAATTAACCCCTTTAAAATTTACATGGGAATTCCGCTCGGCGACGCATCACCCGGTATAAAAAATACTAAAGGTTTTTTTGTTGTGATTTTTTGCTGTTTCCAGATAGTTGTTTTTAATATTAGTTTAACATAGTTAGTAGTTAGTGTATGTATAGTCGTTGCACAGGTGTGAAGTGTGCTTTGTTTTGGTTTGCAGGATTCTGTCTAACACCATTGCTGCTTAGGCTATCTGCTACGCTACGGTGCTAGTGAGTATACTATCTTACTTTCTCTCTTCATCGTTTTTTATCTACATTTTCATTCATCATTATACGCGGTACACCAAGTTTTTGATAATAAAAGTCTTTAAATAGAACTTCAAAACAGTTTCCGAGATATACAGGGTGATTCAAAAATCGATCACGAAACTTAAGGGGGTGATTCTACTTGACAAAATAAGGGTAGAGCTTCATATAATTTTTTTCAAAATGTCATTCGTTTTCGAGTTACAAGTCGTTAAAGTTCAATTTTTATTTTGGTTTTTCGCCATATTGCATTTATTTTTTAATCAATCCCGTTGATATTTGGCACACAAATCGAGCTTTGCATATTCTAAAATTTTAAACAATAGTACTTTTTTAAATACCGCCAGAGGGCACGTTACCTAAAACTTAAAATTTATTTACATCATAACTTTTTATTTTGACAGATATTGCAGAGCTGGGGGCGCCATTTTATAAACAATCAAAAACTTAAAAAATAAGGTACTCTTTATTAAAGTCCATAAACCTCACCGTTTAGCCACCAATAGACATTAAAGTTTTCATCAATTTCAATCAAATTACCTACACACATACAGGGTGTCCAGTAACTCAACCGACAAACTTAACCAAACGATTCTACAACAAAAAATAAGAAGAAAACCTCATATAAACATATGTCCTAAATGTCTTAGTTTTTGAACTACGGGGTGTTAAAAATTAAGAAAAAAGTTTTTTTTAAATATTTAACACACCGTAGTTCAAAAACTAAGACGTTTACGACATATGTTTATATAAAGTTTTTCTTATTTTCTGTTGTAGAATCGCCCCGTAAAGTTTGTCGGTTGAGTTACTGTACACCCTGTATGTATGCTAGACTCGATTTAGTGTGCCAAATATCAACCGGATTGGTTAAAAAATAAATGCCATATGGCGGAAAAACCAAAATAATAATTGAACTTTGACGGCTTGTGTTACTTTGTCAAGTAGAATCACCCCTTAAGTTTCGTGATCGGTTTTTAAATCACCCTGTATAAGACTCTCATTTTAAGTCATAAATATGGTGCTTTGTTAATGTGTTTAGAGCTTCAAAAGTGACATTATAAGAAAATTAACCACCAAATAAAGTTTAGATGATATTTATATATTATATGTAAAAGGTATAGGCCCTGGGACAGTTATGAAATGGAGTTCATGATAAGAACACTTTTAAAACTTTTTAGGGGGTTAAAAGAAACTTAAAAAAAAAAATGTTTCACAAACATGTTTCTGAAATAATATACAAGTACATAATTATGATTTTAAATCACCTACTCATTCTGCACTATGTAAAATAAATGCCAATGCATCATATTTTAATAACTTTTTCATGTTTTGTTTTGTTTTAATACTAATGATGTTATTTGTAATAAAAGTGTAAAGGTAAGTTAATTGATTACATTTTTAATATCTAGTATTAAGTATCATTAAAGACAATTTGTATTTTCACTATAGACACTCACAACAATGCTAAATTTTTGGTCATTAGCTTGGATTTCTTGCTTTGTGGAATTTATGAAGCGGGTATCCATCGAGTACACACGTAAACAGTACGTATAATTTGCCGCTTCATAAATTTAGCCAAGCCAGCGTCCAAATTGATGACCAAAAATTGAGCATTGTTCTGGGAGTCTATAGTGAAACTATAATTGTCTTTGGTATCATTTACTATTTTGGTAA